>JAOTOM010002257.1:10000-96416 GCA_034440615.1 Ashinkailepas kermadecensis | reverse complement strand
TTGAATTCTTCTTTATCAAGTCTAACACAAATAATATATGCATAAAATAATTAATATAATATATGCAAAATAAAATAATACAGCATCACAAGGAACTTCCAGCCTTGGCTGCGGACACATCAGGTTGCAAGTATTCATTCTTGGAAATGAATGTCCAATTAAAGCAGAAGCATTAGGATTTTGATGTCGGAGTATTAAATTGAGTGCATGAAGTGTTTATTTTTTAAACATGTCTGACACACCAGGTATGGATAGTTATACATGTGCTATATTGCAGTGAAGATTATGATCAGGTATTTGTTTGCCAACTCAAACGTAATCATTTGCTGAGAAAATTAGTTGTCTAATCATCATTTTTGTTAAAACCCTGTATTAGTTAGTTAGTTATTTGGGTTTTAGGGCACATCAACTGCATTGGTTATACAGCGCCCATAAAAACCCTGTATTAAAATGTATTCAAAAAGTTAGTCCAATTTTACCCAGGTCAACATTTACTGGCAGGGGAAATGGGATATCCAAACACTTCGATTTCTTGTTTTTTTTTGCTGGTTATTGAAGTCCTGAAATTGTTCGTCGGGGCCATCATTTTTTCATATTCGCCTCCAATCCTACACAGCTTCTGCTGTGCTACAGTGGCTTACAAAATTATTACGCTCTCTTTGCATGACGATCAAGCAAGGCTTACAATAAAATAAAAAAAATTGGGTCTTAAACGTCTATGCCATTGGAGTATCAAGTTATCAACCCATGTGACAAGGCATGTGGTAATAGAAACCACCACTAACCTGTCCAGGTCATTTGCATTGCGTTCACCATGTCACGATTGACAACAAAGAGCTTGCCCTGGGAGAGAACAAAGAGCTACACTACCATCTCTTCGCAACTCCAGACTAACGAGAATAACTGGAATTTACAACGCTAACAGGGAACACAATACGGCCACTACCCGAACTGTCACATCAGTAGCAACCGCTTTTCTTTCAATTCGCAACCAGACAAAAAAAATAGCGAGATCAATCCGACACGACCTCACCTCACGAGCACGAGACACAGAAGATACCGCACACGGCGGAAATAACACGATGAGGGGCAGAGAGGGCAGCGGAAATTATGGCCCAATTAGCAAACCACACTATGACGTACACAAAATATAATGGGGAATTATGACCTACAAAAAGGCTCAAAATTGAAATGTGATAAAACCAATCCCGGAAAAAATTAGAGAAATAATATTTATTCTGAATTCACATTGATAAAAAAGTATATGTAGGCTAATCGGAGTAAGTTCACAAAGTCAATTTTTTGGGGGGGCGGTCTTGGAGATTCTCCGTGTCCGAGTGGCATAAACAGTACTTGTGTCACAAATACGTGGTGTTCCGAACCAACGCATGCCGTGAAAACAAAAGACACTGAAATTTCTGGTTGTTTGGGTGCCTATTTTGTCACAAAGTCCTAGCAGGTTTGGAGAACGTTTTGGACAGTTGTGGCCAATTTTCATACGTACATTGAAGTTGATATCTTTTGTGTATATGGGATAAGATTGCTTCAAACTTCAGAAATAAACCTTTTCTCCTTCGTCAGTTAATATAGCACATCCCAATCTTTCAGAAATCATTAAAAATCAGAGTGTTTATTGTCTTTTTTCGCAGCGGTTTAAGTAGCTCCCGAAAGAGTGGCAGCTGCAGAGCCCTGATTCTCCCCCGTCCAAGAGCTTGTAAATTTATCAGACGACTCGGGCAGTGGTAGTTTCCCTTTAGTAGCCGTGAGACGCATGGAGCCGTCCTTCATTTGAGAAGGGATTACTTCGTGTTTTGAGTTTGGAAGCCCAGAGATGGGAATCTTGTGGTGAATGTAATTTGTGCGGTGCTTTCGTGTTGTGATTAGGTATTTGGATAATTAATGGGCCGGGAGGAAGGAAGTGAGGGTACTAACTGCTGTGGTGTGGTGTCGACAGACGTAAGCAATTAGGCTCGATTGAGTTGTTGAAATTGAATGCCTCTCATTGCCGTTGGGTTGCAAGGATCAATCATGATCAAAGCATGATGCCTTAGCTATGATAATGCCGTGCAATACATATATCGGGTGTACGGATATATTGCAGGGGTCTAGGTAGGTACCTGCCTAGGTAGGTACTACTTGTACCTTTTATTTTATATTCTTGTTGATTTTATTTCATCATTTTGATTTTTGATTCATGGATTGTTTTTATTTTTATTTGATCCTGCGAATTTGTGGAATATGATGTATTTTAATGTGATTAAGGCGATGCGACCACTCAGTTTCTCTGAAAATGATCACTTTTCAGTCTATATCCCACACTGAGTAGGTACCATGTTGTTTTGCCCTCCCACTTTTTTTAAAAAGTATGCAGTGGTCAAGCACAACTTGCACCTGCCAAGGTATTAAGAAATGTATTCCCTTCATGCCTCTAATCACATTTGTGTATGGACTACTCTAGTTTGCTTTCTGGTTCTGGCCTTTTATTCTTCTGAGCACTTTTCTTCTGGTCAGGGCATTTTTTCATGAATGGAAAATGTACAAATTAAGAGCATAGATGTTTATTCATTCACTTATACCTATAGCGGGTGTACGGATATATTGCAGGGGGTCTAGGTAGGTACCTGCCTAGGCAGGTACTACTTGTATCTTTTATTTTCTATTCTTGTTGATTTTATTTCATCATTTTGATTTTTGATTCATGGATTGTTTTTATTTTTATTTGATCCTGTGAATTTGTGGAATATGATGTATTTTAATGTGACTAAGGCCTTGCGACCACGCAGTTTCTCTGAAAATGATCACTTTTCAGTCTATATCCCACACTGAGTAGGTGCCATGTTGTTTTGCCCTCCCACTTTTTTTTAAAGTATGCAGTGGTCAAGCACAACTTGCACCTGCCAAGGTATTATGAAATGTATTCCCTTCATGCCTCTGATCACATTTGTGTATGGACTACTGTAGTTTGCTTTCTGGTTCTGGCCTTTTATTCTTCTGAGCACTTTTCTTCTGGTCAGGGCATTTTTCATGAATGGAAAATGTACAAATTAAGGCATAGATGTTTATTCATTCACTTGTACCAGACATGACAATGACATTGTACACACATAACTTGCACCATTTTATTAAACATATTCAATGTTGTTCAGGCTGCATGGGAATCACAACTTTGGCTTTCATTCTGTATGCTGGTAGAATGGCATTCTTCAAATCTCATGGGCATCTTATCTTCTGTTCTGCTCCTTACATTCTCTCTGAATGTTTCTGCAGCTCCGATGATCACCTGAAATAACAAATGTACATTATTCCAAATGATGTGGCCAAGTTGTGTCAAGGGCCCAAATGGTTATGCAAGATGATTACTAGAACTACAGTGGATCTCATTCTCACTGATAGCCATAGGTCACCATATAGCCCATGGTGCATGCTGCTCACATGAATATGCTGAACATATATGAACAGAGAACATGTTACTCAGACAATGTTCACAATTATCACCATTAATTGGTGGCAGAACTAGCTGGGATTGCTTGTTATGCATTAGTTGTTCATCTGATATTTGGCAATGTAAGGAGTGGATTTTTTTTTGGAGTGTATAATTCTTTGGACAGGCAAGTGTCCAAAAAATGACCATTTTTCCAACGCTGCTGTCAACTACAAGTTACTTTGTGAAAAGTCATGCAACATCGAGTTGCAGTGCGAGATCAGTCCAAAAGTTTTCCTACTAAAATTTTAGCAGTTTAGTGTTTGTACATTCAGACCAACACTAAACTTGGTGATGCAGCTAAAATGACACTTGGTGCTGCAGCTTGGTCGAGCGACTTTTCTTGTGCCGCAGCAATAGCATCAACACGAAAGATAAAGTTACACGTTTGGTCGTACACTGCTGGTTTTTCGTACGAATGCTGCCGATTTTCACCGTTATCATGTGCTTCGTCTCCAGTAATACCGTGCGTAATTTTATATTCTGCCTTCTTTGCAGTGCCCGTCCTCAGGATAACTGAGTTTGCTTAGTGAGTTAAGCTGATGTTTGAAAGTAGCGAACCAAATGAATCCCTGAAACAGATCAAACACCCTTATTCTGCACAAACGCAGCCAAGTGATTTGACCACGCCATGCGGCCAGACGTCAATGCACTGCCTATGACTGCAGACATTCCGGCCCAAGAAACATTTCCAGCCGGGCACCATGAAGTTCTCGCTGTACAAGCACGCGCAGGCGTCGCTCAACTCTGGCCTGAACCTGCGGCTGGCCGTGCGCCTACCTCCGGGCGAAGACCTGCACGACTGGGTCGCCGTGCACGGTACCGTCTCGCCTCGGGGTGGGGCAAGGGTGCTGCACGCTACTTCCCTGGCGGCCATGGGTGTCGCTACAGCCAAGGACGAATGATTGCATCCCTGAAACTTCGTGAAATTTAGCAGGACACCTTTGCCGTAGCATGGAAAACAAATCGACCAGGAAGCTTCCTCATAGCCCCCAAAATGCAAAATCCGGGGCGACGCCAGACCGGTGCGGCGTTGCTTATTAGTGGACGGTGCTGCCACGGCCCAGGAGGTGAGGGGACGCGTCCAGGGCTAGACTCGTTCTGATATGATGTTGCTTAGCTGCTGTGGATGCGATGCAGTGCGTCCTAAAAGTCATATGCCAAATATAACAGTTGGCCATTGTATAATGTAATGGATCAATAGTAGAAGCTGTAGTAGACAGTGCTATGCAACTTGTGTAGGTGACATGGGCTGGTGTGGGAGATTGTGGTAGTGTTCGTTGTGTCGGGTGGTGTCCTTAAGCTCAAAAATTGAAGTACGGACAAGCACCCAGTAAAGGCGTGTTTTGACCTCGGGGGAAGAATGCTCTGGCTTGGCAAAATGAACTGTATTAATGCTTTGGCCTTGGCTTACATTAACACCTTACCATGCCACCATATTTAATGTCTCGCATATACTCGCCTGTAATCAAAATCTTGTCAACAGTTGTCATGTTTCACATTTCAACGTCTGTCAGCCTATTTTGACTTCTTCGCGTTCATCGACATCTTCGCTGGGCACCAACCACTCAGGAAACCTAATTGCAGAGAACTACCATGAGTGCCGTAGGTTTTATGTTTATACTGTCGGTGCATGCAGCCAACGCATTAAGCATCCAAATATGCGCTGCAGTTACAGTAGCAGCACCCGTGCTAATGAAACTTGTTGCATTAACCCTGAGCTACCCACTTTACCTGTAAATGCCAGTTCAATAGCATGGCTTGTAACGAAGAGTTTATAATGACGCCAAGGTACCGACGCGGTTCGAGTAGGCGGGATCATCCTCGTCCGGTTTCCAGCTGAACCTCACAGACCAGACCAGGGGGACTTCAGACCTGTGTGGGACTTCAGATCAGCCTGTCCTGCTGCGGACGGTTTGCGAGTCTAGTGTTCTACCTCGTTACAACGCGGTACTTAACCTGTTTATGCTACACGTGCGTTTTGTGGGCAAGTGTAAAAAAAAGAAAGTCGATGTGCGCTTGAACCAAGCTAAGATGGCGCCGTATGTACCAGTCGGTGATCGTAGCATTCGGATTTCAGCGCTATCGACGGGAACTGATGAATGGTTAGGTTAAGGACGCCTCACACTTTGCTTTCACTTGAATTGAAGGCTGAAACAATTGGGGTATGCCGTAGTATGAATCACCGTGTGAGCGCAGCTGTTCGAACTCATGGTACGATTCGTGCGCCAATTTATCGGCTTGCAACCTCGTCTCAGGTTCTTTCGGACGCAATTTCGTGAATATTATTTTTGTTTTATGTGTCTCAATGCGGCAAGGATGCTGATGATGTAGTACTGTTGCATTAAATCTGACCGTCTTCTTGAAGTTGTAAAGATATTTGCACAAAAAAAAACTATATTTTATGGAGATTGAGCTGTCGTGCACGGCACTTCATTAGAATCCCGGAACTTCACGGCACTTCATCTGGATTTTCTGGATTGTGATGAAGTGCCGTGCACGACAGCCCAATCTGTATAAAATATAGGCCTTTTTGCAAATATCTTTACAACTTCAAGGAGATGGTCAGATTTTATGTAACAATGTTCTTTTTGCATTGCTTCAAAATATTAGCATAAATAAAACGTGATAAAAATAATTTAAATCAATGTCTGACTTCATTGTGATATTCGGTGCAGCATTTGCCGGCACAAACTCGTGGTCCATGTCCTCGTTCTTGTTCCAGTGGTGGACTTTTTCAACCGGATCAACTTGATCTACGGCACGATCTGCGACAGCTGCACGGCGGAGTCGTGTCCGGTGATGTCTGGCGGGCCCAAGTTCGAGTACCGCTGGGCCGACGGCCACAAGTACAAGAAGCCGACGGCGCTGTCGGCACCGCAGTATATCACTCTGCTCATGGAGTGGGTCGAGACTCAGATCAACAACGAGACGCTCTTTCCGGCTACTGTCGGTGGGTGTGATGGGTACTGTCGGTGGGCGGGATGGCTACTGCCGGTGGGTGCGATGGCTGCTGTCGGTGGGTGGGAGGGCTACTGACGGTGGGTGGGATGGCTACTGTCGGTGGGTGGGATGGCTACTGTCGGTGGGCGGGATGGCTACTGTCGGTGGGTGGGATGGCTACTGCCGGTGGGTGGGATGGCTACTGTCGGTGGGTGGGAGGGCTACTGACGGTGGGTGGGATGGCTACTGTCGGTGGGTGGGATGGCTACTGACGGTGGGTGGGATGGCTACTGTCGGTGGGTGGGAGGGCTACTGTCGGTGGGCGGGATGACTACTGTCGGTGGGTGGGATGGCTACTGTCGGTGGGTGGGATGGCTACTGCCGGTGTGTGGGATGGCTACTGTCTGTGGGTGGGGTGGCTACTGACGGTGGGTGGGATGGCTACTGACGGTGGGTGGGATGGCTACTGTCGGTGGGTGGGATGGCTACTGTCGGTGGGTGGGATGGCTACTGTCGGTGGGTGGGGTGGCTACTGCCGGTGGGTGGGATGGCTACTGTCGGTGGGTGGGATGGCTACTGTCGGTGGGTGGGGTGGCTACTGACGGTGGGTGGGATGGCTACTTTCGGTGGGTGGGATGGCTACTGTCGGTGGGTGGGGTGGCTATTGTCGGTGGGCGGGATGACAGCCGTCGCCGCATTGTCGTGGTCAGTATCACACAGTGACTTTTTCACAACAGTGTCAGGGTCGAGGACTATATCTGAAAGGTATTGTATGGGTGGTTGTTGTTCTTTATTGGGTGGTTCACGATGCACTTTATACACAATCACGGCTAATGGCGCCGCCCACACTGGGGTTCACCGGTGGGCCGCGGGATTGGGAAACGTCCCGAGCGGTGCGAGTGTTAAACCCGGGACCTTTGTACCCAGAGTTCAACACCCTAACTACTCTGCCATCCCCGCCCCTATTGCAAGGGTGGAAAATTTGCGAGAGCTCCAGACTGACGTGCACTTCATGATGTAGTTTTGATGTTTGTGTTTTAGCCACCTTAGCTTCACCGATTATGTGTCAG
Organism: Ashinkailepas kermadecensis; assembly: GCA_034440615.1. NCBI lineage: Eukaryota > Metazoa > Arthropoda > Thecostraca > Neolepadidae > Ashinkailepas > Ashinkailepas kermadecensis. The sequence goes on along the minus strand of JAOTOM010002257.1, from coordinate 88,922 downwards.
ACGCCTCTTTGTACTTGACATGGTGTCGTCGTTGGTGATGCTATTTAGACAACAGCAGTGGCGTCTTGTTATGATTGTCTTGCTATTTGTTAAGAATGTAGACGAAACGATAATTTGCATCTTCAATGCTATATATTTTCAATGCTAGCTATGCAGTGATAAATTATTTGTGAAATAGGGTGGAATATACCACTTTCTGAACACTCAATCGACATCCTTCTCCAAGGAGTATTGGCATCCTGCTCCTTGATATGAAGTATTCATGTCTCCTTTCTAACAGTATCTCGTTTATAAATAGCATGTGCATGCTCTCGATAAGGAATGGTGGCACACGAACATTTTGCAACACAATTTCAAGTAAGGGGATGACCTATTTGATATGGGCTACAATACCAGTTTATAGCATAGTTATTATTCTCCCTATCCCAAATATAGCTCTTCTTAAATTATGAATCCAAAAACAAATGATAAAGGTCCAGTCATAAGTACCTACACCATTGACTCAACTTTTAGTCTGAAAGACACAAAAGCATTTTAAATTACAATTCCATGACAAATTTCGACATCCTGCTATGCTCTTTTCGACATCTCACACCTAATGAAAGACCATTATTTTAACCCTGTAGCTATGCGACCTGTGGACCACTGATTCGACACAAAATAGCATATTCAACGTCCAAGATGATGACAGCTGATAGGCTAAGTTGGCAGTTGATTGGCTCACTCTTTCCAGAACCCGTATATATAACTCTTTTTTTCCAGAATCCCATGTGTTTGAGCTAGATATCGTAATAGTGTATAGCCATTTTGTAATCAGTTTCACTTCTTGCATTGTATTTTGGTTTGTCTGAAGAGGCAAGAGGCGCCATTGCCACACTCTCTGGTTCCGTTACAGATGTTCCCTTTCCCAAGACGTTCTCCAGCCTTTGCAAGAAGATACTGACGCGCCTTTTCCGCGTGTTTGTGCACGTTTACATTCACCACTTCGACTGTCTCGTGGCCATCGGAGCGGTGAGTAGTTTGTGAATTACGTGGTAGCGCCGGCGTACATTGCACCTCCTCTCCATGAATTCAGTCAACTGCTGTGTAGGAATATAATTATGCCAATTTTATATATTAATTTATGCTTTTTCTCTCGTTTAATGTTACGTATTGGTCAGACACAAAAGGGAGAACTGCATTTCGGCCTCCTCAGGCTCATTTCCCCTCTACCCCTTCCATTCCATAATCGTCCTCCCTGCGTAGTCAGCACTAAAATCGCCGTCCCTCCCCACCTCCCGATCTCATTTGTTGGTTTAAGCAATATCCACAAATGTGATCTACGGATAAATGTAGGTGCAAAAAGTGAGTAGTCTTCTAATCACCTACATTTGGTATGTACTATATATGCTATGCTGGATTTTGGATGTAAGCACTCTTCCGTGATGAAATTATAACGTTACGAGTGCCACATGGCCAAGAAGTGGGAGCGTCCCTGAGCCCAAATCGTCAACCAACTACCGCGCCCTCACCGTCTCGCCACGACTCACTGCTACCGATATCTGCAGGAGGCGCACGTCAACACGTGCTACAAACACTTCTACTACTTCGTCACCGAGTTCGACTTGGTGAAGCCGCGCGAGCTGGAGGCGCTGCGGGAGATGACGGCGCGCATCTGCACGGCGCCGCCGCCGCCGACGGTGGCCGCCAGACCGTCCGTGCTCAGCCGGTGATGGCTGGCTGTGATGTACGGCGGTGCGCAGCGTCAGACGCAGGCTGGCTGGGCGGGCCAGGCCGGCCCCGCCGCGCGCACGTGGACGATGGCAGCTGGGCAGCAGTACTGTCGTCCCGCAGCTAGGCGTGCAAGATGCCAAGCACGGTAGTTGTGTCGTTATCATGTGACAGCTCGCGCTGTATAATGCCACGTGTGATAGATTAACACTTGTGACGACTGGAGAGACGGCTGGACGTGGTGAGTGGTATATTTGCCAGGTGCACAATGGTCGCGTGAGACGTGGCCGCGCACCATTTATGGGCGGCGATTATGGAATGATGTGCCGCCTATGCATGCACCGGAGTACCTGGGATAACCGACGAGTTCACCTGAACAGATGCTGTTGCTGTATGCGATCTTGAATTAGGCAATGCTGCAGTATCGTGATCTGAAATTTGATTCGGAGAGTGTGCCATGGTCCATTGTGTGCGGCAAGACAATATTCCATCCGCTGCTAGCGATGGCGTATTTGCTTTAGTTCAATGTAAGGAGTTGATTAGCTACTGCTGTGTTAGCCTGCACGATTTTGTATGGTGAAGGTGCATTCACTTGGAAATCCATGTCCTGAGCAAACGAGCTTTGCTAATTTGTGCTCTATTGTAATTACTGTCGGAAGTGTCTGGTTTAACGTGAAAATGTCCTGTTTGATATGTTGAACATGTTTGTTTTACCTTTCTATTATCTGTCATTGTGTTGATCGCAAAAAAAACTAAGGATGATATAATTTAGTGTTGAGCAAGCGGCATTCAGAGTAGTCCAAAGCAAGACATGGTGGAACCAGTTTTGACGCTTTGGAGACCAGCACAATGGAAGACAGCAATAATCAAGCACAAATTAGCAACTGAAAGAAAGAAATGGCCTAGCAGGAAATGGACTTATCAGTGAGCGCACCTCCACTGTACAAAATCGCGCAGGCCAGCACAACTACAGCAATCCGCGTTAAGGGCTGCGCCTATTTTGATGATGGCGATTAGTTTGCACACCAAGTTTAGGTTTTAAGCGCTAATATTCGCCGTGATCTCTCTCCAATTTCTTTGGCGAGTAATACCCACTGCTAGTGACATCCATGTGTTTGCTATATACAACCGGTGTTGGTAATATTACTGTCACCTATAGCTCATGTTTGCGGCTTTCGGGTGCAAATCGTGAACTATGATTTTGTTAGCGTGACTAAGGCAGTAGATCTGTATGTGATATGCAAGGGTGTCGTTGGTGAGTGCCTGTATTCGGGCGTCATCTTTATGGTGTGCGGAAGCTAAATCTGTGTCAGGTACGTAACGATGCATAACGATATGGCCGTTCAGTGTGCGTAGTCGCAAAGGTGCGGGGATACTCCCTTGATCGTATTAGTTGTTCATAATGACTACTATCTCGACTAAGGTTGACAATTTAGAGATCGTGATGGCTGGATTTTTTCTTAATGATCTCCATTCCTTGTCTTTAAGTTCTGTTAACTTTTATGGTATCATTTCACGCATTTACTAAGAGATAACGTTTCTGTATTTCTTCCTTTGTTTGAATGTCGCGTCTGCTATGAGTTGCGCCAGCGGTAAGCACTGGCAGATCCGGGCTGGTTGCTGCGACTCCGCTCTCCCGAAATGGCCAACTGTCGAATAGAATTTGGTACTTTTCAGTAAAATTTATCGAATTCTACCTCTAATGAATTAAGTATGATATCCAAATGACTCCTTCCCCTGTTTCATCCCACAATCGAATTTTTTTCGTGTGATATTTTTTCTACGTTCCTCCCCCAAAACCGGTTGAAAATGTACTGGATCCGCGACTCTTAGCAAATGAATACATGGTGTTAAAGAGCGTTCCGATCTCTTCGTGTAGCGCCCGTAAACAGACAGGTCTGTAAAAAGGCTGAATGGGCACGTATAATCGCAGCCATAATCCGAGGTATCAACGTGCCTCTAGAGTACTGGCGAAACCCTGCGTTGTTTCATGCGACGTATTCAGATCGACACCTCTGACTTTTGAAATTTTAGCGAACGAGTCATAGACCGGCGTTTTCATTTGCAAATATTCTTGCTGCAACAAACTCCATCTGTTCATAAAGCGCATCGTTCAGTGTGAATGCACTTACATGAACGAAAATACACGTCCATGAAGTTAGTGACGTATTCGTATTCAAATACGAGTTTCCAGTCCTACGCAAACCTGGCTCCAGGTCCATATCGCCAGGCTATTTACGAACCCGACGTCCGTTTAACGATACATGCTGACCTTCAAGGTAAAACGACGGGGAGCGCTAGAACGCTCAAAGTTACCGGTGTGTTCGGAAGCAATTAGTTTCATTAAAGTCATAAAGTATTAAGGCTTAATAAGAGCCACAGGGGCCCATCTGGGTTAAGCCTATCTAGAAAAGGTACTAGAATGTACATACTCCCACCCCAATCAATCCCTTATCCCAAGTTCCTAGGAAGCTATATATCCCAGCCCATCTAACACCACTCACTTGCTACCGCCTAACACCCTCAATAATCACAAGCTCCTCCCATCACACCCATCGTGCCACCATAGACAACCTCATCAGCATCACATCCCGAAGGAAGGTGCCGAATCCACTGCTAGGCACATCCCACAGAAATTCAACATGTATGTCGTTTCTCGTTCCTGGATATAATAGTGATTTCTGCCTCGATAGCGGTTGACCTTCAAGGCCAAATTCAAGGTCATACGACTGGGAACGCTAGAACACCCAAAGTTAAAAGCATATTCGGGAAAGACGTGTTCCAATATGAAGCTCGTCTCTCGTTCCGGGGTGGTGGTGATTTCTGTTTGGACAGTAGTCGACCTTCAAGGTCAAGTGCAAGGTAAAGCGACGAGGAATACTAGAACGCCGAAGCTTACCATATATTAGACTACAATGAGTTTCAGCATGTAGGATGTCTCGTTCCAGGGTGACAGTTTTGTCTCAATAGCAGTTGATCTTGAAGGTCAAACGACGGAAACGCTGTAACTCTTAGTTACCGTTATATTGTCTCGTATAAGCTCGTCTCTCATTCCAGAATCATAATGATTTCTGTCTGATAACCGTTGACCTTTACGATCACATTCAAAGTCCAATGACGGGGAAAGCTCGGAAGCTAAAAGCTAGGAGATATATTCGGAAAACACTAATTCCACCATGTAGCTGGTCTGTCGTATCAGTGACAATTTATGTCCCGATATCAGTTGACCTTCAAGCAGTTCATGGACAAACGACGTGGAACGTTTCAACGCCAAAAGTTACCAGTATATTACACCAAAATTAGTTTCCGTCTCTCTTTTCAGGGGACAATGACCGTTTTCTCGATATCAGTTGATCTTTAAAGTCAAAAGATGGCGAACGATGCAGAGATGTATTCGTATTCGAGTTGAAATACGAGCTCCAATTCCTACCAAAACCTGGTTCCAGGTCAATCTCGCTGGGACGAAAACGATGGGATATGATGGGAAACGCTAAAACGCCCAGTTGCAGTATATTCAGGAACAACTATGGCTCAACTTGTAGATCGTTTCTCGTTCCAGGGTGACAGTAGTCGGTTTTACAGCGGCAATTTGCTCTCCCGTCTAGTCGCTTTTCATCCTTCCAAGTCATTCCTTGCTTCACCTAAACATTCCAGACATGAACAAAAAAAGTACATCGAAGAACATTTATTATTAACAAGAATTGATTCTACTCAATTTTCTCAGCTTTTTCATTGACAAAACTTGTTTCTTGGTGGTGAGAATAAAACGATTTTAGACTGATTGTTTTAGTATAATTTTCCCTAAACCATTTTATATTCCGAAACCTATATCCCAGTACGCGGCAGGCAACAAATCAGTCGGTGCACGAGCGTCCTACTCGTGGGGTGTGTTGGGAATATTTATTAGTTGTGCGGCGTGAGCATGTCGGCAGTATCAGGTATGGATTTATAACTTGGTTGACATCGATTAAGTGTACTTTTGTTATCATTTTCTGCACCGTTACTCAGGAAATTGGCTTATAACCGCATCCTTCGCTAATTTAACCACAGCGCCAATTTGTCATCTGGCAGTCATCCGTCGGCTGCCAGATCCCGTAGAGCTGAGTGCAGTCTCGACGTAAATTAGAAAGCGTATTGCAATTTGCTGATATTCGTAAGTTTAATTCTACTTATTTCAGGAGCGTCAATAGTAAAACATATTTTGTTATTAAAACTGATGCGAGAATTATATTTGGTGGTCGCTTTTAATTTATGCAGATCACTATGCCGGGTCTTCTCCCTCTATCTTGTTCCTGAGACCACGTGACCTGGGAGCAAAGTTCCGCTGTAAAACCGACTAGTGATTTCTGTCTCGAAACCACTCCTCTCTGTTGATATCTTTAAAAAAAATTATCCGAGTTCTTGCTGGGGTGGCTTTATGGACCAGGGTCCTATTGCTAAGCAGAGATTGTTGCTTGAACCCTGGCCCCACCACCCGATCCATGAATTACAGTTCAACGGCATAATTTTGACCGAAAGTTTAACGTGCAGCCAATGCACCGACACGCCCGCCCGGTAGCTCGACCCCGGCCTTATCGGGCCAGCTGCCAACTAACCCACCCAGCCGGGGGCTAAGTGCGAAGCGCGAAGCGACTCGAACCCTGTGCTGCCAGGACAGGGGAGACCAGAACAGGCCAGCGCTCCAACCAACTGCGCTACCGGGGCGGCAGTATATATATATATATATATATATACCTATTTACCTACATAGAAACGATGTTGGTGCGTTCTTTGATATCTGATTTCACATTAGTGCATGTGTTACCTATATAGGTACCTGAAGTGCAAACTGAGAACAATGACGACAACTGCACCAAGGTTCCCACCTGCCCTCACCGACCCCGACTGGCACAAGACTGCGGATTAATAAAAAAATAACGGGATAGCGAGTGCCCGCGGCCCGCTACCTTCACTTACGCAAGAAAAGCAACGGCGATCGAAATATTAACAGCAAAAAGAAACTCCTCTTTCTCGTCTTCATTTCCGGTCACACTGTATATCTCCATAGGCAACTTTAGTAACGATGCCTACTAAACTTTTGGAAGTTTAGTAAATATTCCTACTAAACTCATTTCCCCTCTTAGTAAATATACTAACGAAACTCTGGGTCTGTTCCTGACCCTGCTCCAAGCTGCTCCGAGCAACTTGAAGTAGCTGCTCCGTGTTCCCGTGCGTTTTCGGAGCAGAACGGAGCAGCTCCAATATACTCCAACTTACTCCGGCCGAGAGCAGAAGCAGCTTGGAGTAGCACAAATGTGGCGCTGAAGATACATTTGCGAAACGCTTTGGGTTTGTTCCTGACTCTGCTCCAAAAAAAGAGTGGAGCAACTTGGAGCAACTTGGAGCAGCTCGGAGCAGATTGGAGCAGGGTCAGGAACAGACCCTCTCTCGACGATGTGTTGGGTATCAGCCCACCTAGCGGAGGGTAAGTAAAAGCACGGAAATGCGGCCGGGTTTGGGTTTGGGCCGTGCGCGTATGGGAGTTTGGGGTACGCATTTCGTTTTGGCATTTTGTCCTATTGATTCAGCCATCCAAGGAGGATTGCATCAGCCTTTCGTGATACAGAATTGATCAAGGAACCTTACCGTTCTTTTCTTATTAATTTATTTCGCTCCGTTCAGAAGTTGTGGTGTGAAGTGAAGACATTTGTGAGATGAGCCCACCTCGCCCCAAGGGTCGGTCCACCGATGTTGATAGCTTGATGGTCTTTATCTTGAATATTTATCTCTTATCTCTCTATCTTTATCTTGATCTTGAAATGATTGGACAGGGCAAAGCACATGAAGGCAATGGGCAGACCAAAATTAATTTGGGGGCACATTCCATCAGCTCCCATGTTAAAGATCAAATAATTGCGGGGGTGGGTTAAGCAAACATTGAGGTGGCAGTTCCCCCTGAAAAGCATATAAAACAACACTCCTGAGCAGAGTGGGAAACTTACTTTCCGGGTTGGGAGTCGGAGTGCATACCAATTTCTTCCAGAGTACATTTTCATGGACATTATTTTTATGCATGGAATCTGTTTACTAGTAAATGACCAGAAAAACCTAAATCAGTGCCTACATAATATGCATAAGTAATATTATCATTTTTGGTCAAATCAAATGCCAAAACATACGAACAAAGAAGTGAACAATGGATGACAGTGACCCATAATAATCAGCACTGTTTCGTTTCTTATAACTCACAGGATAAATGCATTTTCCTTTCACTGTTGGTCTCAGTACAAAGCTAGCCATATGAAAAACAAACAAAAATACTTCACACTTCACCCTCAGCTCAGAGCGCATACCTACCTCCGCAGCCAATTTCCCACGTAATATGAACGCAACTCCGCTACCGCACACACCACAGTTGGATGTGATCAAAGCAAAGTGTCAGTCAAGGTCTTGTGTTTACTGTTAACTTGTGTGGACACTGTTAACCATGTGTTCAAAGTTGCTAATGGTTATGATGTCATATACAAAATACCTTGCATTGATTGGTTGACAGACAGATTTCAGAACAGAAAATGCTAACGCAGCCAATTCTGATCGGTGGCCTCCGGGACTCTGGAGACGTCTCTTAGAACTGTCAAAGTTTCCCACTATAGGGTGGCAGGAACAGGTATTCCGAAACGTGGCTCCAGAGCCGGAGAACAGTGTTCTCAGTGCGCATGCGCATCATCTTGCAAGTTGCTGTTGGCGCGTTGTCGTTGGCAATTCCGGTGGTTGAGATTGATGGAGTGTGTGAAGCTGTGGTCCGGCTGCTGACTGCTACAAAAAGTGATTAGTTTGAGTGGTAACCGTAAGTGGAATAACCAGCGTTTTTTTTGGGTGTCGTTCTGTGTTTGTTTTTATTGATATCTTTGTTCCCACATTTGTGTCGGAGTACATGTGAAGCCCATCCTATCCAGTATGAACCCGGAATGCAAAAATGTTTTCAGAGATAAAATCTCTTAAGAAGTGCCTTAATTTCCACCCTGCCCCTGAGTCGAACAACTGGCAAGTAGTAGCAAATTGGTGAGAGGTAGTGGCATTGCCAGCTAGGGTATGTTGCAAGGGCTGATCCAAGGGGAGGAATCACAAGTGGTGCCCCTTATTACCCGAAGGATGCCTCCCTTGGAGGTTCCAGTGTACCCCCTCCCTCAAATTTCTCAGCAGAATGTGCTCCTTGGCTTGGGAATGGCAGTCCTCTAGGAGTCTGAACGCATGCCACAATTTTTTTTGTGAAAGGCACTCCTCAGACAAAAACAAATGGTGCCCCTCTGGGAGATCTGAGTGTACCCTGTCCAGATGTTCTGTACCAAGAGCTGCTCCTCTGGAGAAATGATGCCTCCTTGGCAAAATCATAAACCTGTCAGTGTTATCGTGTAGGGGAGGGGACTTGTACTCTGCATGGAACTTCTGCTTGGTGGATTGGTGGGTATGCCAAAGTCTGTACTCTCCCATTCAGCTGTGTAAGCCACTCCACTGGAAAATATCAGCCACAAATCTAGAAAGCAAGGAGGGTGGGGGCAAAAACAGAACCGCTAATTCTTATCTTTGAGGGTGAAACTGCCCCCTCAATGCTTGCTTCCCCCACCCTCAATAATTTAAACTTCTAACATGGGAGCCCATGGAATGTGACCCCCCCCTATTCGTTTTGGTCTGCCTATTGCCTTCATGTACTTTGCCTGCTCCGATCCTTTTAAGAAATCAACATTGGTGGGGCGACCCTTTCAGCAAAATGGGCTCCCTCTCACAGATGCATTCACTTCCCATCACAACAACAATGGAACAGAGTGCAATAAATCAATAAGGAAAGAATGGTAAGGTTCCTTGATTAATTATGTGTCATGAAAGGCAGATGCAATCATCCTGGGGTGGCTGAATCAATTGGAGAAAAAAAATACAATACAAAATGTGTACCCCAAACTCCCATAAGCCCACAGCCTAAAACTGGCTGTGTTTCTGTGTTTTTACTCACCCTCCACTAGGTGGCAGGTTGGTGCTGCTGATATGCGCAGATCAAAGGCTCAGATGTGGAGTTTACAATCCAGGAGTACATCATCCATGTTTGGAGTACCTGCTGTCTCAATTTATATTGACTTGAACAACCAATTGTGTAGCAGGTGATGGTAATCTTCAAGTATTATCCCTCACACTTTCTTTATGTCAACAAGGTATCTAAGTCACTGTCGGCTGACTGCCAGTCAGCTGTTGGTGATGTCACTTAAAGTATGGAGAAAAACCCCTAGCCAGGTGTGCTGAATGAATCCAGGGGAGTTATCAGGGTATTTTGGCTCATTCAGGGGAGTCAGCAGAGTAACCTAGCCTAACCTAACCTAACCTAACCTAACATAATGCCCCTGTGTTCATTCAGTGCACCCAACTGAAAGTTTTTATCTGTACTTTGAGTGATGTCACCAACAGCTGACTGGCAGTCAGCTGATGGTGACTTAGATACCTTTTTGACATAAAGAAAGTGTGAAGGGTTACTAGATTACTGTAGGTGACAGCATGTGTATTTTATGTGTATTTATTTCATTTCCATGGTAGTGACAGCAGCACTGTTGCTCTGAGCATGTTCATCACTTGCTCTTCCCTCATAATGCATTGTTTTCAATATATTGCTCACTTTTCTGTAGTAAAGAAGTAGTCTTCACCATGTACCTAGGTACAAACCCTTTTTGGGTGATAGTGAATTTTTGCAAGGTTAGGTTATGCTACATCATTTTGTCTTTATTTTGAACATTGCTTTTTATGCTATGCCTATCACCGAACCCCAAGCCCCCTTTTCGGTGTTATTTTGCCTCCCAACTGCAAAAGTATGCATTTGCAGAGGAAATAAGTGGTCACATCATGTTCACCACATTCATGCACATTGCACATTGCATAAGAAAAAGAAATCCCAAGAAGTCTGAAATTACCCTAAACTGCAAATTTACTGGTAGGTCCTACCCATTGACCTATATATATTAGCTATTTGTAGGGCAATGGTCCTACCTACTAGGCATGGATCAAGTACCCCTGGATTTGAAACCAATAGCTGTTTGCATACCAGCCCACCTAGCGGAGGGTAAGTGAAAACATGGAAACATGGCTGGTCTTAGGCCATGCTCCTATGGGAGTGCAAGGTATGCATTTCATATTGGGAATTTTGCAATTGATTCCAGCCATCCCATGAGGATTGCATCAGCCTTTCACGATACAGAATTGATCAAGGAACCTTGCCGTTCTTTACTTATTGATTTATTACACTCCGTTCAGAAGTTGTCATGGTGCGAAGTGAAGACTTCTGTGAGAGGGAGCGCACTTTGCCCCAAGGGTCGACCCACCGATGTTGTTATCTTGATAATCTTTATCTCTCTATCTTTATTGTGATCTTGAAATGATTGGACAGGGCAAAGTACATGAAGGCAATGGGTAGACCAAAATGAATTGGGGGGCATATTCTATTGGCCCCCAAGTCCCATGATAGAAGTTGAAATAATTGTGGAGGTGCATTAGGCAAACATTGAGGTGGCAGTTCCCTCTCAAAGATATATAAAACAACACCCCTGAGTTGAACGACTGGCAAGTGGTAGCAAATCAACAAGAGGTAGTGGCATTGCCGGCTAGGGTATGTTGCAAGGGCTGATCCAAGGGGAGGAAGCGAAAGTGGCACCTTTTATGACCCAAAAGGTGCCTCTCTTGGAGGTTCCATTGTACTCCCTCCCTCGAATTTCTCAGCGCAACGCGCTCCTCGGCCTGGGAACAGCAGTCCTCTGGGAGTCCGAACGCACACCACGAATTTTCAGGCGAAAGGCACTCCTCAGACAAAAACAAATGGTGCCCCTCTGGGAGATCAGAGTGTACCCCATACAAATGTTCTGGACCAAGAACCGCCCCTCGGGAAAAATAATGCCTCCTTGGCAAAATCATAGATGTCAGTTGCATGGTGTAAGGGGAGGGGGGCTTGTACCTTCCATGGAACTTCCACTCAATCCTCTTTGTGGATTGGTGGGTATGACGAAGTCGGTACTCTCCCATTCAGTTGTGTAAACCACTCCACAGGAAAATATCAGCCACATATCTAGAGAGCAAGGTGGGTGGGGGTGAAAGCAGAACTGCCCATTCTTATCTGAGGGTGAAACTGCCCGCCTCACTGCTTGCTTCCCCCACCCACAATAATTTCAACTTCTAACATGGGAGCCTATGGAATGTGACCCCCTATTCATTTTGGTCTCCCTATTGCCTTCATGTACTTTGCCCCCTCCGATTATTTTAAGAAATCAACATCGGTGGGCCGACCCTTTCGGCGAAATGGGCTCCCTCTCACAAATGCCTTCACTTCACATCACAACAACTTCGGAATGGAGGGTAATAAATCAATAGGGAAAGAACGGTAAGGTTCCTTGATCAATTCTGTATCGTGAAAGGCAGACGCAATCCTCCTGGGGTGGCTGAATCAATTGAAAAAATGCCAATACGAAATGCGTACCCCAAACTCCCATAGGCGCACGGCCTAAAACTGGCCGTGTTTCCGTGTTTTTACTTACCCTCCGCTAGGTGGCAGGTTGGTGCTGCTGATACGCACAGATGAAAGGTGCCGACGCGGAGTTTCCAATCCAGGCATACATCATCCATATACTAGGTACCTAGGTAGTTGGGTAATATAGCATACAAAGTAATGTTCAAAATATAGCAAAACATTTAACATAGCCTGACCTATGATAGCCTAATCTTCCATGCAAGGAAGAATTCATTTTAAAAATGAAAATGTCAAACATTAAAAAATAAAGATGTGTTAAAAATATGTTGTTCTTCCAGTTCCTTGCAAAATTATTGAGCTTTTTTCAATAATACTGCTGGTTTTACTTTTCAGATGCCACAGTATCTTGAGTAAAGTTATGTGTCAGAAATGTGCCAGGGCCTGCTGAAACTGAGAGGATGATCATTGGTGGGAGTGACAATAACAGTTGGCACAGCACAATGAGGGATGGCACAGTAGTTAGTCATGAACTGAAAGGAAGCAGTTACAGCAGAAATGGGTGGTCACTGCAGCTTAATTATGTTGTTAAGCATTGTATTCAAACATTTTTGGTATTAAAGTAAAGTAAATAGATAACACTGTGGTGTCCGGAGCCCAGCCCACCTAGCAGCCGAGCTAAGAGCTCGAGCGTTTCACTCCCAGCCAGTAGATAGCTGACCCCGGCCGGCCAGCGGCAGTGAGGTCGTGGGAGTAGTCGAGAGTCGACCAGTGTGTCAGTGCGTCTGATTGTGCGTTGTGTCAGTGCGTTGCGTTGCGGGGGGGGGTCGCACAACAGTGATAAATTGTTTGTCAGATAGGGTGGAACATACCACTTTCGGAACACTGAATTGACATCCCTCCCAACGGTGCATCGACATCCTGCTTCATAATGAGTCGGTATGAAGTCTTCATATCTAATTTTCAACAGTATCTCTTTGATAATTATCATGCTGATGCTCGCCATTGCAGATTGTGATGCACAAGCATCTCTTAACACAATTCCAGGTATGAGGATTACCTATTATGTGGTCTGTTACACAATCTCACTTGATATTGATAGGTATTTTGTATTGCTATCGCTAAAATAGTTACCCCTAAATTATGTATCTCAAAACAAAGGGAAAAGGTGCACGTATGAGTATGCAGTTGGATCGGAATTGTATTCGAGGAACTTATAATTTATATTGAATGGCATTGTTTAAATGGCGAATTCAACATCCTACTGTACTCGTTTCGGCATCTCACACCTTACAAAAAAACATTATTTTAACACTGGGGCACATGACCCCAGCTCTACCCCCCCGATACCCCCTTATAATTTATTTTTTTTTTATATTCCCCAAAAAAAAAAATTTTACCCCCCCCCGGATTTGCCACTGATGGCATGCACATTATAATTAGGTTTGCAATTATTGGTATAAAAAGCCCCCTAGTCATGCTCTAGGAATGGGCATAAGGTATGAAAATCATGAAAGTGTATTAAATATGCCAGCAACTGAACAGCATTCACAGTACTGTACTGTAGTAGGCATTTGTGGCATCCCACCTAGATGCAAGGATATGCTTTTGTAAAGTTGGATTGTTTGTTTTGCTTGTTTTTGTCTGTTCTATGGCTATTTCTCCTATGGCTATGGCTATTTCTTCCATGGGTATTATGTTCGAATGGTGCATTCCAAAAAATGTTGATGCATTGCATAATATTTGAATTGATATTGGAAAAATGCTGGATTCATTAAAGTTAAGTTACTCTGCATGTTCTAGATCTAAAGCACTGCATCTAGAGCATGCATTAGCACTGCTAAGACTGCTTACAATTGCGATGTGCCTGTTTGACTGCGGGAAGGCAGACAAAGAATGCCTGCTAGGAAAATGTTGCTACCTATGATTAATTGATACACTTGGAGAAAGCAGTGTTCAGTGTGAGTGAGACTCACTTAACCCAAGCTAACCAAACCTATGGATGTTGGATCACATGAAACATACTGATGTTAGATTTCCCAAAGCCTATTGATGTTGGGTATAGTAAAACCTATAGGCCCTAATGTTCCCTAACCTAACATTGTCTACATTTGACCTAACCTAAATCTGCTGCTAGCCCTGCATATTCCTGCATGAAGCATCTATGCATCACTGTGGGGTTCCAAAATAAATCATGCTAGCATCTGCAGTACAGAAGCAGCAGGGTCAGGGTCAGTGCATCAATTACTTTGCAGAATAAGTTCTGCAAAAATTGCAGAACTTGAAGGATAGCAAATATTACTGTGGGTCTCCAAAGGAAACAACACTGTCATCTGCAGTGCAGAAAAAATAACGAAGCAGAAAAAAGCAGCTCAAGAATCTCTGGACTGTTGACATTGTATCTCGGAGGCCGTGAGGACATATCGTACATAATGGTATGCAAACCTTAGGATGCAGTGGGTCCATCAACAAGTAAGGCAATGCACCAGAAGGAGCAAATCTCTTTGCATGGCCAAACAGGATGGGGGATATTTGCCACCATTTACTCCTGTATAAGGAAAAGCATATGCTGCATTTACAGAGCTTCAGGTCTGGCGGAATAATCCGTGGGTGCCTTGCTAGTTCTTGGAGTGGGTGGAGCTGAAGTGAACACAGGAAAATCAGGTGGCAATTGCCACCTATTTGAGGGCAAGTCAATGCATCGGTTTGCATTCCGGCTTCACTAGAATGAGTTCAGCTTGCAAGAGCCATTCACAAAACTGGACAATGTCCTAACAAGCGCGAAATCGTTCAGCACAGTCACCCCTTTAAGATGGTAGTGGGTAACGGAAAAAAACAAGCCAGTCATGTCATTTGAGGCAATATTGCTTTGCTTGCATTGGACAAGCTAGTCATTAGTGTTCAAAATTATTACGTCGGCCCTCTAAACATGGCCAGGCGCCTGACGCTTGCTGCACGGATTATACATTCGACTTACCGTACCATACTTAGACTTGCACAGCAGTTTCTTCGTGAGGAGCATGTAACAAATATAAGCATACAGAGAAGTGGCCGAGAAAACAGTCATCTAGAAAAGCGCAATGTGTCGATAAAGCAAAGCTCCGAAAAAAATCAACACTGCGCCTCACGTAACGTTGCACCTCACGTTGTTTTGGCCACATGTACTCCCTGTTTTAAACATAAAAACCTTGCACTGAATTCATATCAAGCAATATGGCGCCTCACCCCACAATGCGCAGAATAACCTGAAGCGGACAGAGGGTCACTTCGGTGATCGAGTAATTTGGCAGAAGATGGAGAATCCCTGGCCACTTCTCACCAAGCTTAACATCCATGGAAGTTCTTCCTGTGAAGGATTTCTTCCTGTGGAGCAAAAAGTCCGTTTTGCCAGAAGGATCCATGGTCCCGAGCTAAAAAAGCGACCAAAACAGCTTGGGGGGGCGACAGAGATGTGTCGCTGCGCAATCGTGGTCACGCAGACACGAGCCAAACTGCCTGGTCAGAAATTGGCTATTTTGAAAATATCCCCTAAAATGGAAGCGATGTTTTGAAACAAGCTGTCCGGTTCTAAACAAAATGCTTCATCGTTTCTTCCAAATGATGTGCCTTAATGTTGCAAGTATGAATGTATAATATATGAATTATTCACAATTAAAATGTTCTTAGATGCATTAATGCCTTTTGAACCACCCTTTACATGGCAGCTGATGAGCTCAGACATCATTATGAATTACCATCTGAACTAGAGCCAAACAGCAACACCATTTCATCACGGGGAAATGAAGGTCTAATGGTCTGGTGGGGGACCTACTCCCTCAACCACAATTCAGCACAACCAACATCATAGGCATTGGCTATCATGTGAGCTGGGTCGTCATCTGGTGACTGTGAAGTCTGGAAAGGGTGAAAAGCAACTCGAAAGTTTCAGGCTTCTAGTGCTGACCACACACTACTAGTGCCAACTACAAGCACTAGTACCACAGAACTTGGACAAATCATGGAGGGGCAGTGTTAAAATAATGGTTTTTCGTTAGCTGTGAGATGTCGAAACGAGCACAGTAGGATGTCGAAATTTGCCATGGAATTAGTGTCATTTCAAATGCTTTTGATGTCTTTCCGACTCAAATTTGACCCAATACTGTACTTATGACTGTACCTTCATCAGTTGTTTTGATATTCATAATTTAGGAAGAGCTATATTCGGGATAGCGATGAAAAATACCTATGCTATACAATATCACTGCATGCCATATCACATTATGAATAATCCCTTTGCCTGAATGGGCGCAAAATGACCACAGCAGTCGACGCGCCCTAAAGCCCAAATAACTAACTAACCCTTTGCATGAAATTGCGTTGCGAAATGTTCGTGTATCACCATCCCTTATCGAGAGCATGATCATGATACATATAAACGAGGTACTGTTAGAAAGGAGACGCGAAGAACTCATAAGCACGCATCGATAAGCAGGATGTCGATACTTCTTGGAGAAAGATGTCGATTGAGTGTTCAGAAAGTGGCACATTCCACCCTATTTCACGAATACTTTAACACTGTGGAGGGGCTCTTACATCACATAAAATTGTAAAGTTAAAATGTCCTTGAATTTGGGTATTATCAAATTAAGGATTGTTTTCCCGTAAGTAGGGACACTGGTCCCAAAAACCGATGACAGCCACCCATAAACATCTTCCTTTTTAGTTATCAAATGTGGTGAGTTATTGATGATATGGCCTGTGAGAATATCACTATCAAACATCATATTATGGTGGACCCACATTACTATGTCTGTTAAAGTGTATGTACAATGCCTTTGCCAACAGAAGTTACCAGCTGAATCAAGGTACTGTCAACAGCTGGCAAATTACATGATGTCTGCAAGTAGCAGACAGGGTAAGCATCTATTGCTTTTTCTGAGGAGTAAGACATTCAATTGACCTGGCCCTTGTTCTTGAGCATGAATCTGTGTTGATATATAATATATATATATATATATATATATATATATATATATATATATATATATATATATATATATATATATATATATATATATATATGCGTGTGCGTGTGCGTGTGCGCGTGCGTGCGTGTGCATGGTTGAAGTATAACTGTACCCATGCTCTTTGCTACCACACTCCAGCTTCTGTGATCTTTGGATTAATTTGTTCAAGTGGGCCATGTCTGTGCACCTAAGCATATTCTGGCGTTTCTGCCAGTGCCATGTTCCACAATTGAAGCTTCCCTGACTCAGTGATAAATTATTTGCAAAATAGGGTGGAATATACAACTTACTGAACACTGAATCGACATCCTCCCAAAGAAGTATCGACATCGTGCTTCTTGGTGCGTGTTTGTGAAGTATTCATGTATCGTTTCTAACTGTATCCTGTTTGCAAATATCATACTTTTGCTCATCATAACAGATCTGGAATCGTGATAACGAACATCCCGTAGCGCAATTCCAGTTGAAGGGATCACCTATGATGTGCTGTTGAACAATAACAGTTCATAGCCTATGATGTTGTTGTGCAATGTTGTACAATAACAGTTTATAGCATAGGTGTATGTATCGTTTTGTTGATATCGGTATCCCCAAATTGGGTACGCTTCTAAACACTCACAACATGAACAGTCATGCTTTCGCAATTTTCTTTAAAATGAGTTTGCAGGACTTAGCAAGATTACATTACGTCCATGGCGATTTCGACATCCTGATGCACTCGTTTCAATATCTCACACCTAACGATAAATACATATTTTAACACTGTCCTGACTTGATATGAAAAGCACTTAAACACATGCCCATCGTACATGCTATCAGTGCACTCGTGGCGTTGGAAGTGGCGATGAACAAGATGCAGCTTTCGAAGCCCAGATCCTTGTAGGAGTAACAGAAGTACCGTGTGGAGTTGCACGAAGGGAGTCTCATTTAGCCTCGTCTAAATTCTAAGAGTTTTCCGTTGTCGCTGCTTTCCTATGTCTAAAATATCGGTGTTTGGAACATGTAATGGCCCAGCTGATTTAATATTTATCACTTGTCATCATACTTCTAAGACTGCTTCCTGTGATTTAATATTTCTCACTTGTCATCATACTTCTAAGACTGCTTCCTACAGTAATTAGAGGCAGGATATCAAATGACTTGCAAGGCTGGAAGTTCTACCTGGGAAATTCCACGACAGATGGACCAGTGACTTTCACCCTCATATCTCAGGTTTTAATGAAAATTGGTTTGTATTGTAACCAAGCACTACGAACCCGCCTGTGCAATGTATGTGCCAATCCGACCAACGGTTTCCGAATTATAGCCTCGGACAGTCTTCGGCAGGGAGGTGACGAAAAGTGGTGCTGTTCTACTGCCTCTATCTCATATACAGCCAAGCATAATTCACTTTCTGATACATTTCTTAGATTGTAGAAGACAAAGAAATGCATTCGTGATAGTATCTGCCAAAAATATGTTATTTTGAGGAAGTAACCTCACGAAGTTCCATTTCGTGACCCCTGGCCAACTGAAACTGACAGATTTGAATACTCAGGAAGAAAGATACATAGATTGTCTAAGAAATGAGAGGATAGCAAATTATGTGGTTTTCCTATAAATATAATTTCCATGGTATGAAAACACCGACTGTCCGCGCTGCAGCCGGCTGTCGCCGCCACCTTTGGCTCTGCTGCCGCTATCGTCTGTACAACCGCTGTCGCCGTTCCTCCCCTTTGGTGCTAACGCCGTCACGGCTCTCTCGCACATACAAATCTTAGCTCATGATGCAAGTTGTTGTTTGAGTTAATATGAGAGCCTGGGCGCTACATGACCGAAGTAGTCGATGTGCCCTAAAGCCCTAATAACTAACTAACACGAGAGCCATGCAGTTTTGTAATTGGTTTGACACGAGATGCAGTTCAGGCAAGGGAGTGAATGCCGTTTTTTTTATCTGACTTATTCAGCAGCATAGGTGTCGATTTGCATATTTTTTTAGGAAGCCTTGCCCCCTCCACCCAATTGGCTCCATGCGTTGGACCTCTTAATGATTGTCAGAAATCAATATCCCTGCTCAGCCCAAATCAAATGTTCATCACTCGATTCTGGAAAACATGTTTTTTTTCCTCACATTTATTCTTCGTTCACCTTCTTGGTGATTCGCACCTGCCGTCCGAGCATTCCTGACTAATAGCTGACCGACACATTGAACATATCTACAGGTGAGAACATATACAGCAATTTAATTCGTTAGTAATGGTAAGCGCTCTAGAGGACCGGAGTGTCAGTTTTCAGTCGCGTCTGCCATGTCTGGTGAGCTGATCAAAACGAAATTACGACTGAAAAATGAATTAGTCAGGCCGTCGATTGCATCAGTTGCTATCAGTATCTAATTATGACAAGGATGTCTCAAGCTTTCTCTTGCTACCACATGCTTAAAGGCTCTTCACACAAATTCGCATGCGTTTTCCCCGTGAAACGTGGTAAAAATTGCCAGTCGCACGGAATCCCAAAGTTATCACAGTGATGGCAAATATTCACTTGGGTAACGCAGCTTGTTCTGATATTGCGCGGTACATCCATCAGAGATATAGTGGAATTTTGTTAGACTTGAAATACGACTTTTGAGATCAGGTGGAAGACGATATAAAAGTAGTGCACAATATTAGCATCGTGCTTTGTATGATCAGAAATAAAACACAAACTTGACAGCATGCGGTGACATTGTTCTTCCCATATCCAACAATGAGATGAATTGTGCACTGGGGCATCCGAATGGAAGTGTAGCGCCTAGGTGCTAGGATAGGCGTAGGATCTGGGAAAGCCACCAGGGGAAAAGGTACCATGGTAATGGCAGGTAATGGAGGAGAGGTACCGTGTTAACGGTCATGTAATGTAGGAGAGGTACCGTGTTAACGGTCATGTAATTGAGGAGAGGTACCGTGGTAACGGTCATGTAACGTAGAAGGGGTACCGTGGTAGTGGTCAGGTAACTGAGGAGAGGCAACACCGGCTAGTCTGAAGCCAGGGAGGTACTGCCGCCAATTGACACGTCTGAAATGTACGATCTAATCGCACCTCCACCTGAGTGTGGTCGACCTCCAGGGAGAGATGATCCCAGAGACGTGAGATGGGATATTTATTCAGCGGCATGTCGGCACATCAGTACAATAACTGATGAAGCCTGAATTCTAGTTCTTACATTGAAGTACGAAGATGTCGAAAAGTACATACATTTGTGAAAGCATACAGGTCAGTCAGTTGAGTGAAGTAGACAGCTATTATGGCCGATGGCTATTGGACACAGATCATTAGAGATGAGCAGAGAAACGAGCTATAATTGACATGGTTAAGCACGATTAATGAGACTGTCATCTTACGTCAAAGGGTGAACATTCAGTACACCACGTGGTCCAATAGACCGCGGCACTCGCGCACAGCAGTCGACCGGCGAGCACGCTGGTGCGCGCAATTGCGTTCCGCGACAGAAGCACTGAGCCTGGTCCTGTGCACTGAAGGAATAATTTGCATCGAGTCCCCGAAAAAGCATCCAATTTTTCTAAATCCATTATGGTGCATTGGTCTGTGCTCACCCAGCGCTTATCCCAAACCTGATTATCAAATATAAAATCTTCATGTTCATCCATGTCTCTCGATAGCAGATTGGTCTTCGATAAGCCATGATTTCTCTTTTTCCCTCTCTCTCTCTCTCTCTCTCTCTCTCTCTCTCTCTCTCTCTCTCTCTCTCTCTGTCTCTGTCTCTGTCTCTGTCTCTGTCTCTGTCTCTGTCTCTGTCTCTGTCTCTGTCTCTGTCTCTGTCTCTGTCTCTGTCTCTGTCTCTGTCTCTGTCTCTGTCTCTGTCTCTGTCTCTGTCTCTGTCTCTGTCTCTGTCTCTGTCTCTGTCTCTGTCTCTGTCTCTGTCTCTGTCTCTGTCTCTGTCTCTGTCTCTGTCTCTGTCTCTGTCTCTGTCTCTGTCTCTGTCTCTGTCTCTGTCTCTGTCTCTGTCTCTGTCTCTGTCTCTGTCTCTGTCTCTGTCTCTCTGTCTCTCTGTCTCTCTGTCTCTCTGTCTCTCTGTCTCTCTGTCTCTCTGTCTCTGTCTCTCTGTCTCTCTGTCTCTGTCTTGTCTCTGTCTCTGTCTCTGTCTCTGTCTCTGTCTCTGTCTCTGTCTCTGTCTCTGTCTCTGTGTCTCTCTGTCTCTGTCTCTCTCTGTCTCTGTCTCTGTCTCTGTCTCTGTCTCTGTCTCTGTCTCTGTCTCTGTCTCTGTCTCTGTCTCTGTCTCTGTCTCTCTCTCTCTCTCTCTCTCTCTCTCTCTCTCTCTCTCTCTCTCTCTCTCTCTCTCTCTCTCTCTCTCGGACACTTTTTGTATTGTTGCAACATGCATTGTCCGTTTTTTTCACGTCACACACTGCGTGAAGCATCAACTCAGCATCAGTCGTATTTCGTTGACCCCGTGGCTTGCACATCAATCATGAGCTTTTTGTTCTGGCGGCATGTGTGAACACTTACAGTATGACTCGCACTACTGCCTACAATAACACAATATTTCAGCCTCAGCGACGCAGCCTTCAAAAATCATAACTTGGAAGTGTCTTGCTGATGCATCACGTAAATATATCTTAGGTTCCGCATAATTAATATTTCCAGCACCTTATTTTGCTCCATCCCTGTTTCGCTTTACCACGTGGCCTTTCGAACCAGGATGCATTCTCCTAACTGATTGAGGGAGTCAGTGGCCTCTCTTATTGCATAAAAGTGGCTCCCTCGTCCAGCTGCGGAAGCATGCCACCTGCGGCTTTAAGCTGGCGGCTTACATTGACCATGTAGAGCGTGGCTCCGAAGAATTATGCAGTTCTTTTGATATGGGAATGGTACAGCCGCCTGTAAACTGTGGGCTGTTAAGACTCTTCTTTCAGGTCCTGAAGCATCTTCTCGTACCCGAACAAAACGGGGGGAAAGAGAGCGGGAGTGGGCCTATTCATGCGCAATTATTGAGGGGCCAAATGCAGGGGGGAAATGGGCGGGCTCAATTGGGAGGGGAAGCACCACAATTCAATGAGAAGGAAGGGAAGGTTCCCCCTCAATTGGGAGGGGGAGGGTATATTGTGTTGCTTTTCGTTGTGGTATCTAAACGATAGTGGCTGTTACACCACAGAGTCATGCAATAGGTGGTAACATATGTACAGAGGCGCAGCTTTAAACACAATGCATTGCAAAAATATAATCACAGTTGTAAAAAAATCATATCATTAGCGTCTCCTTTACACCCTTTTAAAAACTAACCTTATTTTGTATGCTCTGATGCTCGTGACTCCGGCTGTTCCACATGCAAATTGAGCGGACATGAACAGTTGGTTTCGTTGCCTCTGGACTGCACCTACGCACCTGGAGTTCGTTGTGAGCGGACATGCGCGTGGTGTGCTCGGAAATGTTAACCCCAGGTGTGACAAGGTTTTTAAGGTCTTGGGGACCATCTGCCTTGTGTATAATCCCGTGGATCCCATGTTAAAAGTTCAAATTATTTGGGAGAGGGACAAGGTCCCCTCAGATGTATTCAAATCGGCACCCATGTGACTGATATATCAGATTTAAGGAAAAGCGGCGTTTGCTTCCTTGCCTGAACTGCATCTCATGGAAAACCAAATGCAAAACTGAACGGCGCCTATACTTGCTGCTCAACCACAACAGCTTGCAGCATGGGCTAAGATTCTTCTGTGTGGGAGCCGTGACGGCGTTAGCAGCAACGGGACAGAGCGGCGACAGCGGCAGGGGAGCCAAAGGTGGCCGCGGCGCCGGCAGCCGGCGGCAGCCCGGACAGTCAGTGTTTCCCTGCCCTGGAAATGATATACACAGGCGAACCCCATACTTTTTATTCTCATTTGTTGGACAATTTGTGTGTCTTTCTGAGAATTCAAGTCTGTCATTTTCAGTTGGCCAGCGGTGACGAAATGCTGCGAAGTGAAAGGTCATGAGGCCATTTTCCCCAAATCACATTTTTGGCATATACTACCATGAATGCATACCGTGGACTTATGCGATCTGAAAAAAAAATGCAGCAGAAAGTGAATTTATGCCTGACGGTATGTGTGGTACCGGCCATTGAAGGGAACTACACTTCCGTGAGCTCTCAAAACTGCCAGAGAAAATAATTTAAAGCCAGTTGGTCGGATCGGCCTACGAATTGCACAGGCAGATTCGCAGCATCTAGTTGCCCTATCGGCCAGTTTTGATCGAAATCTGAAAGACGAGGGTGTCATTTCGGCCATTTGACTGGTCGATCTGTCGTGGAATGCCTCGGCCATCAAGTGCACCTTCTTGAAGAAAACATCACTATGCGTACTTCACGCCCACTCCACAAGGACTTTATGTGTGGGGCAGGAATTCCATATCTCCTATCCCCAAGGCCACAATTCGGCAATATTGTGGATCTTTTGGCTGGCTTAAGTAAAGCTGAAAATGAGTGGATCTTCGTTTGACCGAGATCATATCACGATATTCTGGTAATTTGATAGACTAGTAACCGTCCGATTTTTCAGCCATAGAAAATATAAAAATACTAGAGGAGCTGCAAGAGCAGAAGAAGCAGTTTCGGAAACGTGGAGCCGTCCCTTTTACCTCTACTACAACTGGAATTGCAGTGAGTAACGGATTATCGATGCTAAGCCAACTGGAGTGGTGAGCAATACCTTAGCTTAGTGCCATGTCCAGGTCTTGCTATGTAGAAGCAGTTACCAGGTAGACGAACAAAGTGGAGTGATGAGACATCAATTGTCACCACATTTCCCACTGTGTGTAAATGGTACGTTGTACAATACTCGCTGTTCTATGTGGTGTGCACCAAATATCTAATGTTTAAGTTGATGTTTATGTTAATTTGTGGTTAAGATGTGTTACCGACGGTCGTTTTCACCATTATTATAGCTGCTGCACCATAAATACATCCATTCGGCTTAATGTCAAACCTAAATAGCATACGCGATTTCCCCAACCTTTCCCATTTGGCCATGCCGTCGAGTAGATGTGCCGTGGTATTACGTCAGCGTTGTTGCCACAGCTGTTGTTAAATTGTTCAGCATTTTGGATATGATGATGATCAGTGATAAGGGCCATGGCTTGCAGCCAAACACTGCAGCTCACGCTCACGCTGAGCAGACGGGATCCGAAGATAAATCACATTTTTACCGGAATCCTTAACATGTTGGTGCAGCCATATGTGTAGTATGAAGGCATCTCTCAGAAGCAAGTGAGACCAAAACATTATACAAAAAAGGTCGTAACACGGGCTCTGGGCCAGAAACCACCACCACTTATTATATGCCTTTTAACACGCAACAACAACGGGAAAGCGAGTGGCATTTAGCGGCGCATCACTCCACTTCTGCTTCTTGACCCACGTGACGTCACGAATTGCTCCTCGTAACTGCTTCTACGATGGGCTTGACGGATTGATGGGCTTCATGTGACGAGATACTGTGCGCATCGTAGGACGATTATGCATATGTTCTGTTTGTGTGCTGCATGTTATATGTTTCAGGTATGCTGCATTAATGTGTATGTTAAGTTTACCTATGTCTTTGTTATTAATTATGTTGTGTTGTCTATGTGTATGTTTGTGTGTTAACCAGTAAAACGTCTGATGGGCGACGAATAGGCGAGACATCGACATGAATGATTTAATTGTGCTTTAAGAATGACACTTTTTCGTTGAGGAAAAAAGTTTGCTGATAATATGCAATGTCCTCTTTAGACTACTTGAAATTATGCCATGAAAATAACCCCTGATATTATTTTACGAACGAAAAGTATGTGTTCTCCCATGTTCCCAAGAACAGCTGAAATCATAGACGAAAATTATGTCGCTCAAAGCAGTCTGGCGGCTAATTTTCTACTTGTCATTTTGTTTTCAGACGTGGGCCGCTGGGTTGCGAATTGTTTGCGTTGGAACTTTAAACACTTGCCGACTTCCCTAACTGGCATGTTTATGCATCCAGTCAAGACCAATAAGGCACGTCTTAGCAGCAGCGGCTCAAGATAATGATTTAGCAAAAGATGTTCTGTTGTCTTTTACTTTTTCTCTCAGGAGTTTCTTCATGCATTGATATTTGCGGCGGTGTGTTGTACATAAAGGTTGTACATGATGGGTGGCAGCTGGTTTCGTTCTGAGTTATTTTAT
Source organism: Ashinkailepas kermadecensis (assembly GCA_034440615.1). Classification (NCBI taxonomy): domain Eukaryota; kingdom Metazoa; phylum Arthropoda; class Thecostraca; family Neolepadidae; genus Ashinkailepas; species Ashinkailepas kermadecensis. Next base: position 63,586 of record JAOTOM010002257.1, on the reverse strand, counting down.
GCTTGAATATAAAACCTTTCGGAAAATAATTGGTGTGTCCCGGGAATCAAACTGTTGGAAACTTTAAATACATTTAATCCGTTGAAATAGAGGTGTATAAAATGAAAAGGGATGGCAAAAGGAAAAGGGTCCATGTTCCAGATTAGCTGGTTGTTCTTTATCAGCAATTGTCGTTGGTTGGACCAGGCTGAACCGGACCGCTGAAGTTATTAAACGTTCCCTTGTTCACTTAGAAACCACCCTGCGTTCAGTTTAGCCTGGCTCGCAGCAAGTATGACTGTGACTTGTATGAGTACGTGTTTCTGGGCGTGCGTGACTGAGTATGACGGTGCCACCTGGTGTGTACAGGCGGGCACCATCACCGGGGACCACCTGCTTCCGCCGGCGCAGCGACAGGCACTGCAGCAGGCCAACAGCAGCTCGTTCGGCTACTTCGTGCCGCAGGACTCGCTGTTCGGAAACCTTGTGATGCCTGTCATTCCTCGGCTTGAGGCCGCAGCGCCCGTCCGCAAGGACACGTAAGTGTCGCCACCGACTGAACGGTCACCGGAGAGATAGCTGGCGCCGCTCTGAGGCGGGCCGCGACCGCCTCCGGCGTCCGTGCTGCCACCTGGCCGGCGGCGTGCCCGCGCTCAACTCGCCCGTGTTGCCGCCATGGCTGTGTGCATGAAGCTGTGGCAGCTGGAGGCGCTGCTGCAACAGCTGGACGGCTTCGACCGTCCGAAGGTGGCCCTGGAGCAGTACGTGACGCCGCCGCACATCGCCGCCCGCCTGCTGTACACCGCGCAGGCGACGTTCGGCGACGTGGCCGGCCGCAGTGTGGCCGACCTCGGCTGCGGGCCCGGCACGCTGGCGGCCGGCGCCGCCGCCCTCGGGGCCGGCGCCGTGCTGGCCGTCGACGTTGACGCCGACGCGCTGTCGGTGGCGCGCGCCAACCTGGACGAGGCAGGCCTGGGCGCGGTCGACCTGCTGCACGCCGACGTGACGCGGCTGGCGGGCGCGTGGCGCGTCGCCGTCGACACCGTCGTCACGAATCCGCCGTTCGGCACCAAGCATAACGCCGGCGCCGACATGGCGTTCCTGCAGGCGGGACTGAGGATGGCGTCCGTCGCTGTATATTCGCTGCACAAGCGATCGACCCGCCGCCACGTGGCGAAGCGGGCGGCTGAGTGGGGCGCGCGCGCCTCGGTCGTGGCCGAGCTGCGCTACGACCTTCCGAACACCTACCGCTTCCACAGGAGAGCGTCTGTCGACATTGAGGTGGACCTGTGGCGTTCGTGCCCGCAGGTGATGCCTGCCGTGGACCGCTAGCCACTGTGGGCGGGGCAGATCTGCGCGCCTGTGTGCTGCTGTTCGTTACGTCGTGACGATGCTTTTGCAACGTAACATGTACTCGTGGCATTCCTAACAACTATCATTCTGCGGTGATGTTTTGTCACGCCAATTATTTGATATTTATGTTGCTTTTTCTTTTCGATGCCTCATCTGAACTCGCCTTGAACGTCCAAATGCGCGTTAGAAAAAGCTACATTATTTGTCAGAGAACAGGGTGCTGCCTGACCTTTTAATTCGTTCATATAATTCCGCCATGCATGTGCTGGTGTCCTCTCAGTGGATGTGTTTCTGTGGAAATGACTCGTGGGTTTGCTGGTTGCTGACTACTGCTAACCGGTGAGCATTGATGTATTTGTGTCATTGAAAAGCAGCTGAACGTTTGCGTTGTTTTCCCGAATTGGTTACTACATCATCGAGATGTGACGCAAGTTGTTCGCATAGCTGACTAGCAGAGGCGAGAAAGCATTTATCCGCAAGGCCGTCAGACTAGTTTTCCTCCAATTTGACACCATGTCAGTGTCGAGTTACTGCAAAATTGATCAAATCTCAGAACCCGTAATCTGTGGGTTCTCCAGTCATAATTTTGTAGTAATTCTGTCAAGTATCGACAGGCACTGAAAATACTTTCCCTACGACGAACGCCGACCGGAACGAAGCCCACAGTCAGCCTCACAGGCGGGCGTCCCACCCACCAACCCCTAATGCGTGTCAAATTAAAACAGTAGCAGCGCGCACACAGATGGTAAGCCCGGCCAGGTTCGCTGATCTGAACTATTCTGACAGATTCACGTCCATATCTTTGAGGCAATGCTGATATGATGGTTCACGCTCAGTAATAGGTAAGATGTCATAAATAATGCTTCCGCTTTTCACACCCGCTGAGAAGAAATCCTGCAGGCACATTTATAAGAACAGGGGAAACAGTCGGCATGCCAAATGAATACGCAATGGACACATGAAGTGGCGTGCATCGGCTACAAGTAGAAGTCGTTATTGGGTTATTGACTACCGGGGGCAGAATTTTACCGGGCATGCGGCGAGCATCAAGCTGTGGCACTGTTTCTTGGCTTGCTTCGTCAGCTGAGCGATGTTCCGTGGACTCAACACGAAGCCTTGCAGTGTTCTCGATCATTTTACTGATGACGGTTGATGCTCTTCAAAGCGGGTGTGGAGGCCATGCTTTGCACTGCAACACTGGGACATGGCTACTCCCACAGCCCAGCTCCCGCCGTGCGTATCGTCAGCGGCGAGAGTGGTCGTCGTCGGACGCGGCCGTGTCCCGTGGCTCGTGGGGCTGCTCGGCCAGGTCGTGTTCGGTGACGGTCTGATCGTGCTGCATGTCGGCGCGCAGCCGGCGGCCGAGCAGCTGGTGCAGCTGGTCGGGCCGCCAGCCCTTGGGGTCGGCCACCTTGACGGCCACGTCGGCGGCGGCCAGCAGGTGGCCGGCCGGCAGGGCGCGCGCGCACACCACCGTCTTGCCGAGCTTCCGCCAGCAGGCCGCCTCGCACGGCTGGACGGCCTTGTGCGGCGGAGCCGAGCGCCAGCTCGAGTCGGCGCACGTCCGCCACCAGCTGCGCCAGCTGGGCCGGCTGCAGCGAGCTGGCGTGGTCCGAGCCGCGCAGGCGGTGGTCCAGCGTCAGGTGACGCTCGACGATCTGCCGGCAACAGCGTGCGGTCACAGCCATCCGTCCGCTGACGCCCGCACCGATCTGCGGCCCGCCCTCGACTGATCCGCAACCACTGCTGTCAACCGACTGACGTCACCACTTGTCGTCCTCAGAGTCGGAGCTGGCCGTCACAGCTGGCCGTCACAGCATCTGATCTAGTACACCCGCATCTATTTTACAGCACCCGATAGGACACTCTGACAATGGTTGGGCAAAGTACCTGATAGATACAGTATGCCCGCTAACAATACACCAGAGCCGACTGTTGCTCATGCTCCAGTCACCTGGCACGGACCGGCTAGTTACCTTGGCTCCCATCGCCACGGCGGCTACTGTGATGACGGTGCCTTCCTCGTGTCCGGAGTAGCCGATCACGGCTCGAGGAAACAAACGTTGGTACTGGGTCAGCACGCGCAGGTTCACGTGTGCCGCCGGCGTTGGGTAGGCCGATGTGCACTGCAGCAGGGCCAGCTGGCTGGTGTGCTGCAGCACCAGCTGGTAGACGCGCTCAACAGTGTCGAGCTGCTGCATGCCTGCAGCCGAAACGGCGCGAAAACAGTCAACAGCAGAGCGTGATGGGATTCTCCGTATCCGCCGAGGGTGGCGAGCAGCGCCAATGAGGAAGTGAATTCATGAGCGGTTGGTTGGTTGGTTATTGGTTTTACGACATGTCGACCGTTGAGTCATGTAGCGTCGCCAATCTCTCACGCCGATTGGTCGCGGGCGAAGAGAAGCGACAGGTGAGACTCGAACCCACAATCTTTCTATTGTGAGACGAGCATCTTACCCCTTGACCACCCGTCCCCAATTCATGAGCGGGATGTTGCCGACCCGCGGCGTGCGCTGTCACAGGAACGGAAATTGAACAGCAAACAAACGTGGCGCTTCCGGGCATGGTCGACCGTTACGCTCGTACGAATACGCTTCACAATAGATGGCAAGTCATCCCGCACGACAGAATAAATGTTCACCAGAGAGTGAGCAATAATTGCCCGTGCATAGAGTGGGAAGAGATGACACAGGAAGTTAATTTGATAGTCTGGAAATTGCTGGTAGGCCAGTAGGCCGATATTTTCGTCATCAGTCTGATCACGCCTGTCTGGCCTTGGACAATGCTAGTGGGCTGCATGAAGTCGTTCTGCTGTACTGATGAGATTCGAACAACCTGAAGCCTGACAGCAGGGCTCCACAGTGGAAGAACAAATTGGAGAGATAGGCTTTTCGGTAAGTATTGCAGCCTTTAACTCCGTTCAATGCAAAACCTCGACTTACATGATGTTCACTTCTGGAAACAATGACGTCTATTTTCCGCATCTCGCGACTCTCTTTCCCTACGTCCTCTGTGGACGGGAAGGATACACAGGTGCTCTTTTCGACGTGGTAGCGGATGCTTGACATGTCTCACCGCACTGTGCAGTGTGACTGTTCAATCACGCTTTGGAGGCGTGGTGTCGAGATCTAGACCAGACAGGGTAACCGTTGTGTGGCGCCGATCCGTGTCAGACAGCTCGAGTACCAAAACACGCTTTATTCAGGTACCTGATCAGAATTTCGATGGCCGGTGAGCCTCCCCTGTCTCGGAGCCCGGTAGGGTGTCACTTCACTAGTGGAGATGACCAGCGGCCGGAAAGGATCCGCGGGTTCAGGTAGATGCTCAACTCACCAGTTGAGATGACCAGCGGCCGGTGAGGCTCGGATGGTTCAGAGCCCAGTGTGGGTCAGCTCACCAGTTGAGATGGCCAGCGGCCGGTGAGGATCCGCTGTCTCATAGCCCGATCAGGTATCTACTCACCAGTTGATACGACCAGCGGACGGCCGCGGCCGGCAATTTCGCCAATCATGCTCAGGTTGTCCGCATCCCCGGAGCCAACCTTGATAAATGGCACGTTCAGTCGGTCCAGAAACTCGGCTGACACGGGGTCCATCGCAGACGCCGTCAGCAGAATCCCCACCTGTCGGGCGACGCACGTCAGCCACGCTGACCTGCGCTTGCGCATTGTCTCATGAACGCTGCGAACACCACCTACAGACCATAACACACGTATATGTCAGCTATATACGGCTCAACATCAGAATCAGGGTTGGAAAGTGTATTCAGTATTCCAGTGTGTGGTATTGATGGTTTAAAACCACGGTTAACCCGACCAACTTCTGCGGATTCACATTTCAATATAGTGTCATCTTAGCGCGGTTTTATTTTACTTTTCATGGCCGCTAGCACTTCTTCCTAAAGGTCGGACAACAGTGGGATCTGCCGTGCAATGTGACTCGACCCATGAACAAATGACCCAACAGCTAACAACGCCATCTAATCCCTGATAAGCCGAATATTTGAGTCGTCATGAGGCTATGTTTCTTACCCTTTGAGAGTAAAAATGTGAGTTGTGGTCTCACAACGGATATAAACAACAAAGACCTGGCGAGATTTTACCCATGCTCGTTTAATCTCCGCTAATTGTTCTCGAATGCGCCAGTGCCCTCCAAAAGGTGACCTAGCTCCGCTGACCCCAACAATGTGACCTGGGCCCTGTCGACGTGATCTGACTCCTAGTCTGACTCCTAGTCCTAGCAGGTGCGACCTGACAGCTGACCTGGCCAGCGTACGCCTGCAGCTCGACGTATGCGTCTTCACTGAGCTCCAGTCGTGCCTTGTGCTCGCCGTAGGTGGCGCCCCACGAGTGTCGACCGGTGTACGGCCGGCGCAGCGCCGAGCCACTGAACTTGTCCGGCAGACTGGACTTTTGCAGCTTCACGCAGTCAGCGCCGCATCTCTGCAACAGCTCCCAGCACAGGGGTCGACTGAGCGGCGTGGCCCCGGCTCGGTTCGGATGATATGGTGGCGCTGATCATATGTTGGTGTTGGTGACATGGTGGCGGGAATAATATGTTGATGTTGATGTCATAGTGGCACTACTGATGTGGTGGTTTTGAGCGTATGGTGGCGCTGATGCGCCGGCGCCGATGGTATTGTGACGCCACGGGCGGCGCCAGGGGGGGGGACTTGTCCCCCTCCCCTCCCCCTCCTCAAACATCGAGAAGTTTAGCATTATTGGCGTCGCATGGAAAGAATGGGCACCAAAACGAACATGCCCCCTCCCTATCCAAAGTCAATGGCATCACCGATTGGTCACACCAAGTATATGTTGTTGATGAGATGGTAGTGCTGGTCTGGCAGGACTTATGAGATGGTGAGAGATATCATAGTGTTGATGTGCGTGCGCTATCATGTAGCCTTTGATGTGGTCGAGTCTTCAATATGGTGCCTTCAATGAAATGGTGCAGCTTAGGATACAATGGAACCATGGGTGTCACGTCGTGAACTTGATTCAAGATGGTCAAATGACTGATGGCCAAAGCTGGCTGGAAAATCAATTGTATCTAGTGTGTACCCTGGTCTCAATGGTTAAGCTTCGGTCTGATTGGAATCTGGAGGAGAGAAGGACAAACCAATGATTGAGGGTGCCAGTGTCCCTCCCCGTTAGCGTGTGCAAAGTGACAAAGTGGTGGAGTTCATGTGGTGCTGCTGTTGACGACAGTGTTAGTCAGAGGCGCACTGAAAAAAATGGTGCAAAAGTCATGCTCAATCACTAGAAATCTGGTGGCTATTGGCTTTGCCACACGTCGACTGCTGGGTTATCTGTCAGGTATCACGTACGAATCTGAAACGTAAATGCACCGTGCCGAATTGTCGTACTGGCATCGTCACGACCATTTTAGTTTCGCAGCCTTCCCGCTCATTTCGCACACAACCGTTCAGCGCCGCACCCTCCATCGGACTGACACCAGCCTTGGGGCGCGCAGATTGCGTGTCATGACGACATAACCACGTGACGGGCGGCTGGCCGGCTAGACCTTATTCGGTGCCGACTGGAATAGCATCAGGTAAGGTCGCCTGTGGAGCATTTCCTTGGAACAAAAATGCGTGCTTCAGAGTGAATATTTTGTGAATGCTGATAAGATGAAAATTTGAAGACCAGACCAGCTTTAACTCTGAGTGCAGAAATTGAAACGTGAAATGCATTGGCTAATGCTTCACTAGTGATGACAGTGGGGTCAGGCCGATGATGATGATGATTGTTGGGGCTTTAGGGTGCGTCAACCCCAGTGGGTGATATTGCACCCATAACAAGCTTGCTTAATCACATCAGATTGTCACATGAAGAGCGCTTAACAGAACATATCTGGGGAAGCAAATTATCAGCTAGGAAGGTGTGTATATTACTTCAAATCCTATCTCTGCAAGGAAGCACAAAACCGCTCTGTTGTGTATAAATCGGGAATCGTTTCCCAACAAGTCGTCAAACTTCAGAGTATTAGCATCATATCCGAAGTGACGCCTACGTTATTCCGTATATGCTGGGCACGCCACCAGCACATGGTGCACAGTTAGCGCGGCGTTACACCTCATACATTTCGGCCTTTCTTGCCAGCACAATAAATACCTATGTGTGGCTAGCGTGTGACCAATTCTGAGTGGACAGATGGCCATCTCGTCCCTTCTAGTTTGGCTGAAGGACGAGGGCCACAGCGCTAGGTGTGGTTTGATTTGCTTTAATTTGTTGAACTCCATTTGGTCTCATCTGCCCCCTGGTCCAGGGGGGGACATCTGAAGAGGGCTCCCCACCTGCCAAAGACTCAAACCACACTTTTACAAACCCCTCTGATTCTGATCACTTTAATTTCGAATGACAACTATATATATATATATATGGCAAAGGTGGTAGGTGGTTAACCCCGCGCTGGCATGGCTAATGCGACACTTGCAATCAATGTCCAACGGTCCGATAAAGACCAGGAAGAAAACAAAACCATTTACCTGCCGACAATAACCAAGAAAAGAAAACCTATTACGAAAATAAAGGGACATTAACACGTCTCCAAAAAGCATGAATTGTATTAGCTTAAGTAAAAGTACGAGTGCACATCTCCATGGACACAATTGCTTATTTCTGTTATCCGCTAGGTTCAGACATAGTTTAGAAGAAAGGGTGTTCATGATAAGGATGGTGTCCACATTGTTGCGCCTCTTCAATATGGTCACACTTTCTCAAAACTAGGCATGAATACTAGTGGGGGAAAATAAGTGCAATATTTGGGGACCGGGGAGGGACAAGCAACATGCCTGACCGGTTATGCCCAACACATAACATCCTGCAAGTTATTTATTATTTTTGCTTAACCCGTATCACCGGTACTACCAAGGCGTAGTAAATGGCAGCGCTGTAGTGGCCGTCATCACAGCTATCGCTGGGCTGTCTGTTTCGTCATCGTTGGAGCGATCGTAGTGGCTGGAGCAGCTGTGGTCAGGCCACTGGGACAGCTGTGGTCGCTTGGGCGATCGTCACCGCCAGGACTGCTGTGGCTGCTGGGGCGGCCCTCTCCAACTTGCACGGGCCATTCTCAGTCCTCGACAAACCTGTCTAGCTTTCAAGGGAATCTTGCAGCTCTGAGATAAGCCTCACAATTTCTAGCATACACCGCCAACTCTCGGAACTCTCCTTAGCTCTTAGATGGCTGTGTTCATCCCTCAGTGTTTCTGCCAAGCCTCAGAAGCATCACAGTCCAGTCCGCTCTAGCTCTTAGGCGACCTCCCCAGTCCTCTGCAATCTTTCTGGCTATCAAGGACAGATTAGCTCTGAAACTGGCTCTCGATATTCCTCACAAATATCGCTAGCCTTTAGGGACTTACTTTATATCTCAGGGACCCTGTTCTCCTCATAGGGACCCTTCCAAGTATCTTGGGCACCCCACTCCAGTCCTCGCTAGCACTCAGTGACCATTTTCAATTGCCAGGGGTCCTCTCCAGCTGTTAGGGGCCCTTCGCAGATATTGGCAGTCTTTCTAACTTGACGCTGGTCCTCGGTATTCCTCACATCGTTAGCCTTAGGGACCCCTTAGCTCTTGGTGGGCTATTTTAGCCCTCAAGGGCCCTCTCAAGCTACTATGGGCACTTCCTGGTTATCGACAGCTCTTGTGGTTTCAACAACATTCTGGCTCTGAGGCTGGCCCTCGGTATTCTTTACATCGATCGCCAGCCAACAGGGATTTTCTAGCTCTCATCTCGGGAGCATTTCAGATACGAGATGGGCCCTCACTAGTCCTCTTCAGCTCTTAGGGGTCCAGTTCATCCATCAGAGGCCCTTTCAAACTCAAAGAGCGTCCCAGCCCTCTGGCCATGAGGCGCCCTGTTTATTCCTCCGCTGTTAGGGGCCCATTTCAGCTCTCGGGCGGGCCCTCTCAGTTGTCTTCACGGCCCTTGCCAGCCCTCAGGGTGGACGTCTTCATGTCTCAAGGGCCTTTTCCACACATACTGCTTAATGCGTTTACATGTTTTTAGGTTATGTCTCTGCCCCTCAGGGCGGTGGCCTGGAGGGTCCCACCGGACTCGCCAGTGGGGCCCCTTCATCCCCTGGAAACGCAGCAGCTTTTAGCAGCTCAGGCCCCTCCATGGACTTATAGGCCCCTTACGTAGCACCGGGAACTCTCCGCATCAGCTCTGAGCCCCTCTCCATCAGCGTGAGCCAAAGTCGACCCAGTGGCTCTGCACGTCCGGCCCGGGTCCCCTATCCGTTGGCTTAGGGACCCTCTTTCACGGCTCAGGGCACTCCCCGTCCGGCCGGAGTCTACTCTTCAAAAGTTTTGGCCTCCTCTATCACGCAAGGGGCCGCCTGTGCGGTTCCGGCCCCATCGGCCCATGGGCTCTTCATACCGGCTCTGGGCCCTCTCCGACGGCTCGGGTCTTCCCGCGGATAGGGGTCCTCTCCGTCGGCACAAGGGACTTCCTCAACGACCCAGGGCATCCTGTCGGGCCAGAGGCTTTCTTTTCAACGGCTTTGGCCCCTCCATCAGGCCAAGCGCCCTTCAACGGCTTTGGTCCCATTCGTCGGCCCAAGGACCCTTTCTGACGTACCGAGGTCCTATCGAGCAACTAGGGCCCCTTTCGTCATCTCAGGGGTCTTCGTTGATGACGGAGGGCTTTTCTCAGCAAGCCGGAAGCCCCTTTTCAAACGCTTTGGACCTGTCCATCAGGTCAGGGGCGCTTTCTTCGGCTTTCGATTCGCAGACATCCCATGGGCCTTTCCTATTGGCCCTCCGTCGGTCCAGGGCCCTTCACGTTGGCCCAGGGGGCCCTCTGCACCGACGCCTTGAGGGGCCCTCGCGAGCTCCTCAAAGCGCCCGCCCAGAGGGCCACCTCCGACCCTCCAGGGGGGCTGCCCCTCCCTTTGGCTACGCCACTGTGTACATACACATGTTTGCTTAGACTTCGCCCCACCCGTGATCAGGACTTTGCAATACCAGGCTATCTCAGAACACATTCAGCACATGGATTTGTGGACCCCTAGAGGATCAACCGCAATCATGGCCACCTGGCAATGCATCGCTGGACCTCCACTTGAGCTATCCGCAATCCCATCGAAATAATGTACTTGCCAGAGTAGCGTGATGGCTGCACGTCAAGACTACTCATCGCTACCCTCGGTCTATTTTACGACACCGACGAGCTTAACTCTCTCGATCATGGTGCCTTCGAATGGTACAAGACATAAACATTGCTTTGTCGTTTCGCCATGTTTTCGGCAGTGTGCAATTAGTTTTCCCATCGTGGGATGAGCTGACAGACTGGGGCACTCCTCGGGTCAGTTCCGAATACGACGTTAGTTCAGCCAGGGACTCAGCCATGCTAACTGAGGGAGAAGCAGCCCTTTAACGCAGTTATAAATTATTCCCGAAATAGGGTGGGATATACCACTTACCGAATACTGAATCGACATCCCTCACAAAGACGTATCGACATCGTGCTTCTTGGTGTTTGTTTGTGAAGTCTTCATGCCTCGTTTCTAACTGTATCCCATTTGCATTTATACTTATGCTCACCACGGACCCGTGATCGTGATAACGAACACCCCGTAGAGCAATTCCAGATGAGAGGAGTACCTAATAACGTGCTGCGTTATGCAATGCCAGTTTATTGCATAGGTGTTTGTATCGTTATCGTTGATATCGGTATCCCCAAATTAGGTACTTCTCAAAATAAGCAAAACGGGGTCATATATACGCAATTGTTTCAAATCTGGGTTTGCAGGACTTAGCAAGATTATAAATGACATTATTTATGTAGCGATTTCGACATCCTGCTGTATTCATGTCAACATCTCACACCTAACGATAAATCATTATTTTAACACTGCTTTAACGGACCCTCCCTAGATGATCTTGAGATTAAGAGAACACGGGAAGGGGACGAGGTTGGCTTTCGAAGCAGCTAAATGCCGGTGAAAACAATCCGAAGTTCTGTTCAGCTGCCCGTTCAAAATAAAGGTGCCAAGACGATGCCCTTGGTCCGCCAGTCCACAAAGTAAGAAATAACCTGGTGGGAAGAGGTCCCAGCACAGAACATTCTCACAGTCGCACAGTAGGTCTAGGTCCACCAAAATTCGAAATGTGTAATCGAGAAAACTCAAGATACGTGACCGGACATGCGGGAACGTCATCACCTCCAGCTTCCAGGTGGAGTCCAAATCCCAGGTGTGCAGGAAGGATTACTATGTCAGAGGAGTAAGGCAGTGGCAGTTCCCTATCCCAGGTGGGTCCGGACCCCAGGGACCCCAGCGGTGACATGTGGCATCAGCGCTGAAGATTTTCTCACCTTCGCGACATCGATCAGCTGTTTGGCGATGCTGACGTCACCCTGGTGATTCTGCCCAATCTCGGCTACTATGAAGCAGGGATGGTCGCCACCGATGCACCTGCCTCCTGGCAGCCGGATGGTGGGACCGGCCATGGTCGGCGCCGCTCAAAATGTCACAGACCACGAGCCGCACGTGTCAACCACCGACCGCTCCCGGCTTTGTGTCCATAGGCAGTGCAAAACACAAATAGTGACTTCACTCCTGCCGCCGTTTGGTCACCATTGAGAAACTGCAAGGATCATTTATGAATTAACTCAACGTTCCGGCTCTGGCCGGGCCTGAAAAAAACGTTGGGCCAGGATCTGCCACAGGGAAATAATACAATACGCAGGGCTTACATCGCGAACACCATTCACAACATGATGCGCGCACTGTTTTCATTCTGATGTACATAGCATGATTTGCGAAGGCAGGAGGGGGCTGAACGCTCTGAAACGGAAAACTACATTAAAGGGAATGAATGTTTTCATTAAAGTGTATTTCGGATACAAATGTATTTGCTAACCAGGTGAACTCACCCCACGATTACCCCGTGGAAATAGTTATAAACCTCGTAGTGCAAGCAGTCAATTTGCTTGCCCGCATTAACGTTTGTTCTAAGCTAGATAAGATATGCGGAAAACGGCATAACGTAGCTCTATCCCTGAACTATTTGAGCTACTTGGACATTGTTGTCTGCCTCTTTAGTTGACGTTCCAGGTCAGGTCAAATAGATGAATGTAGGGGTGCTGTCAGCCACCCGGTCGTCGCCGTAGCTTTCAGACCCTAGTCGTGAAACAAACGTGATTTCGTGCTGAAATATATATGATGTACAAAGCGAATACTTAATTTGTCATCATGACACGCGCAAGGTTAAGGTCTTCCATCGGGTCAACGTCAAGTACCAGGAAGTGTTCTATGAACTGTTGGAGCTGAGAATTTGGGAACCATATTGTCCTCAGGAAAATACCACAAGTTTCACAAACGGAAAGCTTTTCTTTTTGGAAATTTTGGGGAGGTAAGAAGCTCCCAAATTTGTCCTTTCTTAAACCATGAAAAACATTTATTTCAAAAGCGAAAGGCGTCCAAGTCGACGTGTGCGACCCTGCTCGCATGAGACACGAAATTAGCGTGACATCTTACTCCTGTATGCCATGATTCAGCCATTTGTACTTCGTGTTCGTCAGTATTTTAGTCTGCATTGGGGTTTAGAGGCGTATCGACTGCAGTGGTCATGCAGCACTTCAGTCTTCAGAGCGTCCGTGATGCCGTGGAACTCACGGGACATTTCAGGCCATTTCTCGGTGACCTGACCTGATATTGACTTGAAATAGGGTACACTGTCAGAGGACATATTGTGCGATTTCATATGTTTCGGTGTTTTGCAAAGTATTGATTAGTAACAAAATTATTCACAAAAACTTTACCAAGCTTGGATTTCAGTTTCATCTGGGAACCTGATTTGAGGTCGATGTTTTGCACTTTGTCGTCCATTGATCATTTGCCTACACATTCATGCTTGGCGTGCAGCTATCCTACACGGTTTGTTCACGACGAATAATTCCCTGCACGTCTTGCACGTGCACTGAGGAGAGGTGGAAGTGGCCTGCCCTAGCTCCTTCAGCCCAACAAATTGCACCTCACCCAGGCTTAACACACTGTGCTCGTGAATTGCACGATGCTATGCCCAATTTCACAGCGACATCTTTAATGGTTTAAGAGCTATCTCAGAACAACCTCAGAATCTCCGAAACTTTTGAATGTTACAAAAGCCTTGGTTCTAGAAATGCCATGAAACTCAATCGTATACAAAGCGTCTCAGGGCTGGAAATAGTAAGTACTACGAAAATGTCGTTCGAGTCAAACCCTGCGACAAAATAAGCAAGATAAATCTTCCATTTGAAATATCTTTTATAACCTGCATTTTTTAAAGCTTCGCACCTAATTCACACCAGAAAATGAAAGAAAAGGCAACAAACCTGATGTTTTTGTCCCACGTTAATTTCTTCCAAGACAGCAGCACACCTTTTGATATGGTGGCTTCATTCACCCTAATTACGCAACGGCTACTTATTGCGCTGTAATTGTTGCTGTGCCATTCGGGATATCACGAGCACATAAATGGCAAGTGGGCTCACCTGTATAGAGATTATCAGTGATAATCGAAACGATAAATCGAAAATAGAAAATCGAACTTCATTCCCTTTAAAGAGCGTTCTACGACACCAAGCAGGAGATAGAAAGATATAACAGGTATATCGCACTGGTCACTAATTTTGACTGACATGCATTGGGAATCTTGCAAGCACTCATTCTACAAACAACTACATAGATTCAAAATTTATTGCGTGCAGTCTCCAGGATAACATAAATTGTATAAATAACATCTAAACATAGATATAAATAAAACGGCAACAAGGAAGTTTCAACAGGCTGCCACGTAAAGCATAAATAAAGCACAGGCAGTTGCGAGTGGGGTCACCAAAACCATCAAGCATACGATGCTCTACATAAGATAACAACGGGAGGAGCGCATTCATAGGGTCTCCATTGTGACTTCAAACAGCTCTGCCTCCTCCTCGGTCCCCGCCAGCGTTTCATTCTTGAAGAACGAGGCGTGCAGCATAATGATAAAGAAAGAGGCGCCGATCACCCAGAACATGGCGGAGCTGGCGCCCACCACCAGGAATATCGGGATGCTGAGCAGTGCCACCCCGGCGTACTGCTGGGCCAGCGATACCTGGCGGCCGGCCAGCACCAGCTTCTTCTCTTGCTGGCGCAGCTTCAAGATGTGGCAGCCGCCGGCCACCGCGGCAAGCGCGATCAGCAGCAGCGGCGACGTCAGCAGACAGTAGATAAACAGGCCGACGAACACGAACACGTAGTTGCTCTGGAAGTGGTCGATGTTGCGCACCAGGCGCTTCGACCACTGCGGCAGCGTTTCGGGCTTGCCGAAGCTGTGGATGTTGGCGAACTGGAGCCAGGGTCGGATGTTGTTGCGCCGGCTGGCGATCCACTCACGCACGGCCGGCGACGCCAGACCGGTCTTCATCCTGTTGAGTACCGAGCTGGGCTGGCTGGGCTGGCTCAGCTGGCCGTCCAGTTCGCCGTCCAGTTCGCCGTCCGTGGGCTCAGTCACCAGGATGGCACTCTCCAACTCGGCCAGGGACATCTCCTGGCGGCGTCACTTACCAGCGGGTCGTCTGTAACACACATGCATGCCACATGGGCAGTGTTTACAAATTCCGACAGTTGGGTGGAAATAACTTTTATTTCGCCTCTTCCAATTTCTTCCATGCTTCTGATATTCCATACCAGTTTCACATTATTTCCCACAGCAAAACAGTGTTAATACTTAAGCTTAATGATACCACAATCCATGGTAGTGAAGAGCAATAAACGCAGAAAACACCTTGCATTATATGCATATTTCAAGTGCAGATTATACAGAAAATGTACACATTAAATAAACACAACGATAAATCAGTCTCCATCAATTTACTATACATGAAACAAGCTCTGTTCCTTCCATTTTTTTGTACATCCAATTTGCATCTCACAAAAATAACCTTGTTGGTGGTGGTCAAAGCCCCATGATGTCTAACTGAATTAAGGTGGTGTATGAAAATACGCCATTTACAGAATACAAATTGGTCCCAGCTGAGCATCTTAAATTATTTTGTATTGATATATATATTTTGCAAAGCTGGGCAGAATTCATGGCATTCATCACCCTTTCACATAGTAGGGTTTATGACCAACGCAGTCGATGCGCCCCTAAACCCAAATAACTAACCAACGAACATAGTAAGGTTTTCGTCCAGAAACTATAGTATGTGCCAATATGCCATTCTTAATTAGGAACTTAACCAGGATGCAACTCAACCACACTAGCCATTCAGCGATCCTGAATATTTTAGTGGTTGCACGATGCACTGGGGAGAAGCGTATCATCAATGTCGTGGTATTGATATCGGCTTTACTTCCGCCTAACTTGGGTTCATATAGCCGTGTTAATTCAGTGTTCATATAGCTGTGCCTGTGCAAAAGGGCGAGTAGTTGCATAGGTAAGGCATCATGCTTCATTGAGGGACTTGTTATTTGGACTTTAGGGCGCTTCGACCAGTCTTTGATCATTCGACCCATATTTGTTGATTGCTGGAGGTAGGTTCCAAGGCAGATTCAACCGGTCGGTTTTGGTAGGGGGTCGCAACTTGCGACACATCGTCAAATTTCCCCGACACAAATCTTCAAATCCTGGCCTGTGCACACATCAAGACTAGGCAAAATGTTGTTCAGTGGGAGAGAGAAGGGAGGGTGCAGGAGGGCAAAATATATGTTGCCTCCTTTAACCTTTGGAGGGACCATGGCTTTGTGTCCCTCTTCACGGATCCGTCAGTGGGTAAGATGAAGTGATGTAAGATGGTGGGTACCTTTGAGGCTTCCCAGCTCTCATGTTGTCGTGGTTTACCTATGTACTTGGAACCATGTTGCTTGCAACAATTTTTCGAACCTCATTTTAATGAAAATATTGATGACTTCTCCTGACAAATTTTCCTACATCTGACTGACTGAAGAGGAATTGGAGAATCCTGGTCCCGGATCTCCCTCTTCGACCGAAAAACTAGTATTTCTGTGTAAACTTCCAAACTTGTGGTCGGAAATTGCTCAGCCATGCCACATGTGTGCCAGTCAATCATTTCCCTGCAAATTATGTGCATTTAATTGGATAACCTGATTGTATTGCTTACATGGGGCTGGAGGAGTCAGCATATGGTATTCATCCATTTTCTTAACTGTAGACCTCACATCCAACAAAAAAAATGTTTACCAACGTTATATATCCACACATGAATCAGTTTCTGCCTTCAACAACATTTAATAGTTCAAGTTGTGATACAACTATTCATGTGTCACAAGAAGTATGCCCAAGTACATGTGTTTTACATTTTTCTCACCTACGGCAGTTCCATCGCATCTGAAACTAACTAAAATGAATATGAGAACACTTGACATATGTGTCACGAAATGGCATCATACAACACGGTAGGGGGTAGATATTTCCCATGTAGCTTAGTCACCAATAGCCTATTAAGAAGTCTTGGATCTGAAATTCATTCAGAAGAGGTACTGGGAATATTATCCATAGTTCCAGCATGCCCGAATGCAGCTTGCTACTGAATGACTTGTCCCTCAAAGGCAAGCCAGAATATCCTATGATTTGATTTTCTTATCAAGTCTTCGTTTTTTTTTTTTTTTTTTTTTTTTTTTTTTTTTTTGTTTTTTTTTTTAATTTTTAACGGGGGGGGGGGGTGGGGAAGGGGAAAAAAAATTTTTTTTTTTTTTATTTTTTTAAATTTTTTTTTTTTTTTTTAAATTTTTTTTAAGGGGCCCCCCCCTCCATCCGTATTAACACATTTCACTTGTACACCCTAATCCCTCAGATAAATATTAGGTTTGCTCCTGACCACAACCAGACCCTTCTGGATCGTAAGTATGTCTCTGCATCCCAGGAATAAACCATGTACTCCATCCTGGGTTGAAAAACTAAGGAATGGAGCATACTTTAGATGATGAGATCAGGATGGAGATATGGCCAGGCTAATGTAGGAAGAGATAAGTTGGATTGAATTGGCAGGACACTGCTTTTAGGAGACATTAACATGACAGGGATAAGGGACAAAACCAGAGGTCTAACCAAATCATATCAGGAAAGGATTGAATTACTTGTTTTGAGAATTAATTTATTTTTCCAAATTGTAACTGAGCCCACAAGGGATTTCTTTTGCACTAAGAGACCTTTTCTTCCTTCTTCTTCTGGTCTCTTAAGAAGGACCATGACCAAAATATATTAGACCAATTTGTGATTCTATTTTACTTAATATGAGCACCTGGTTACTTTTCATAATCATCCTTAATTCAACAATAATTCAACAATACAGCTCTCCACAACATTATTGATTGGGGTAGATTTGGCCACGACTTCCCATTTGATTATTTCTCATTGTATTTCCTGAAATTAGTGAGCAGTAGCTGGTAATTTTACCAATATTATAACAAAATAGGAAAACCTAACCTAACCTAGCCTAATCAAATATAATGCAATCTAAGCTAATATAAACTAATATTGTAATGCAACAAATAAAAGCAATATCCAGGTCATGATGTCATCCATACATCACATTCTGACTGGTGCCATCTCTCCTGGCCACATCGAGTTTCCATTTGTGTTCATGTCAACTAATAAGTGTACATGATATATGTGGCAAAAAGGCAGAAACTAAGCATGTTCAATGTGAATAAGTGTTGAATCAACTGCATGTAGTGAACAGCAGTGTGGCATGTATGACACAGTATAGGAATGCTCCCTATCATCAACCAAAAAGCAAGCATGAGAGGCAAAAACGAAAAAAAAACTTTTTCTGAGAAAAAAACTCCAAAATCACCAAAACATCTTAAAGCACAAATTTACCCAACTTTTTTGATGATGCAGTGTTGGCTGATGGACACATCAAGAGCATAAGGCAGTTTTACAGTGGAAATTTGCTCTCCCATCTAGTCGCTTTTGATCCTTCCAAGTCTTTCCTGGCTCCAACTAAAACATTCCAGACACAAACTAAAAAAGTACATCGGAGAGGATTTAATATTAATAAGAATTGGCTTCGTTCAATTTTCTCAGTTTTTTAGTTAACAAAAATTTGTGCTTGGTGGTGGGAATAAAAATATTTTAGACATATTGTTTTTAGTATAATTTTCCTTAAACCATTTTATATTCCAAAACCCATATCCCAATAGACAGCAAGTAACAAATCAGGATACATTTTTGATAAAAGGTGTTTTGGGATCTTTTGGAATTGTTTTTCAGAACATGATGTTTATGAATGTGACTACGAAGATGCAACCACTCATTTTTGGTGCTGATGCTTACTTTTCAATTTGAACGATGACGTCACATCGGTACGGTGTGATGACGTCATAGCTATGGCACCGAGGCTTCAACTGGCTAATGCTACAAATGGTTGACATACCTTAATGCGATGGTCGAAGTAGCTTAACCTAACCTAACCTCATGGTGCATTATATAAATTACATATATGATAAACTGAGAGGTAAGCAGGTTAGGTTAAGCTACTTAAGACCATCTCATTAAGGTATGTGAACCATTTGTAGCATTAGCCAGTCAACCTAACCTCATGGCACATTATATAAATTATAGCTATGATAAACCAAGATGTAAGCAGGTTAGGTTAGGTTATGTTAGGTTAGTTTAGGTCAAGCTACTTTGACCATCTCATTAAGGTATGTGAACCGTTTATAGCATTAGCCAGTCAAAGCCTCAGTGCCATACCTATGACGTCATTACACCATACCAATGTGATGTCATCGTTCAAATTGAAAAGTAAGCATCAGCACCAAAAATGAGTGGTCACATCTTCTTAGTCATGTTCACAAACATCATATTCTGAAAAGGTATTCCCAAAATTCCCAAAACACCTTTTATCAAAAACTTGCCAAAATCTGTTGGTGCACGAGTGTCCTACTCATGGGGTGTGTTGTGAATATGTATTAGTTGTGCAGTGTGAGCATGTCGGGAGTATCAGGTATGGATTTATAGACTTGATTGACATTGATTAAGTATATTTAACTCGCTGTACCGATGTGCACACATCGGTAATACCGTGAAACAGATCATGAGCAGATGAACAGACCAGACATATCGTGAAATAATGGATACCGCTCTCCCTCTCCCTCCATCTCATCGACATCGCACATACAATGATAAGCATGTCATGACATATTGTAACACACTTATTCCTGTCTCTTACTGGCAGGGCTCTTTTCATGTTTAAAAACATAAATTTCAGGCGCCTCGGTACTCGGTTCAGTTTTTTTTTACTGTGAGGGACTGTGTCAGTCACGGTACGCTTTAGTGCTGGGCGGTGATGTCTGAGCCATCTGTCAATGACGGCGGCCGCAGGAAAGAATCTCAAAGGCACCTTATTCTCGATGATGAACACCTCTTTTTGCCCTATCTTTGTTTTCCTCTTTTGTTTCATCGAATTAGCCCTAGAAGCGACCCTCATTTACGCGCTTTGCAGTTTTGCCCACCCGTTCTGTGTCGGACTGGCTTCGAGACATGATTAGGCATATCTCTGCCACCTCCACCATGTCAGGGATGTCCCTGTGCAGACCAGTCTGCACGTCCTGGAAGATGCGCAGGACGTTCTCGGAACACCAACTTTTGACACCGCTGGACTGGTCAGTTGGCAGCCACTCCGCGAAGTAACTGTGTCTCTCTCTCACACGTTCTTTGAAAGCGTGATACTGGAAGACGAGGCACAAACATTTGGTCCCTGAGCAGCTGTCGCTGTACGAATGGCCTGGCAGCTTCACACTCCCCAGACTCAGCCGTTCGGCCAGGTCTGAGAACGTCGCCTCACCATAGTCGGAGCCGGCACTAGTTGAGGCGATCCTGTCCATGTCGAATGTGTGAATTATGAGTCATTCAATGCCGGTCGGGTCAAGATACGTTGGACTGAGTCGCAGGATCGCCGCCACCAGGTCAGACCGTCGCCGAGTCGCCTGTGTCATGTCAATCGCGTCGCGTTCTATGTCACTACGCCGCAGCCGGTGCTGCTCGGTCACTCCGACCTCGGCGCCTCGGAAACCGGTGCCGTCAGCCACCGCCGGCCCCTCCCTCTCTAGCTGGCCAGATAATGCACCCGCTGCAATTTTGGTCAGGGTGGACAGATACTTGTCCATTTCCTGGCGGTCCCGAAACGCCGAGTACAGCGCTGACTGGCCAGCCTTACTCAGTGCCACAGCGGGCGTCATCACATCGATGATGATCAGCGACGCCATCACAAACTCCCGGCTCTCCAGCGTCCGGAGAACCCGCTGGGCCGACCCAATAAAAAGCGACCCCTGAGCGATCATGTCTTGGAGAACATTGATCATGGCAGCTCGGCTGTGGAGGACTTTGGTCACTGCCATGACTAAGTACTCCACGAAGCGGGTTTCGATCAACCGCTGCAAAGATAGGCTAATCACATCCAGCTGGGTGGATGCCCTCCGCAGCTGTCGCTTCAGAAGTCCTGGCCCCTGAAACAGGCTGATCGCCTGGTGCAGGCTGTCCATGTACTCCAGCATCCAGGTCGCTTCTTCTTCGTTCGTAACTTTCGACAATAAAGTCTCGAGGCGGTGGTCACGGTCATCTAGATGAACGTGACTTCTGCTAAATTTGTCCTTCCATATCCGGCGGAATCCATTTGTACTGCCAGAATAGACTGCCTCGCAGTCAGATGAGGAAGAGGTGACCTGGATGCTGATGTCCTCGTCAGTAAGTCCGAAGTCATGTCGGAGGCAATCGACGACGTGACTCGTCACCCCCCGTCCGTCTGGACTCGTGTCGGTCCCGTGTCCCAGAGCTGGTCGGTGTTTGAGTCGCCGTGTAGTCCGGAACTGGGTCAGCGTAGTTCCGCACTACGGCAATCGTGCGGTGCACGACCACCGGGGAGCCGTCGCTGTCCAGAGTTGGCGCATTCACTGCCTGCCGCTGGTTATGGGCCTCAGTGAATTTGTCCAAGGTCAGGTGCATGTGTCGGGGGCGGCCAGTCGCGGAGTTCGGCGTCTTGAGGTGCCGCGATACCTCGTCGGTAAACACGTCATAGATGACGTCCACGGCCCGGCCAGCGGCTGGTCCGGTCTGGTGCTGGTTTTCCACGTCAAAGCCAAGAGTGTCGAGCAGTAAATGTTCGTGAGCATGATCCTCGTACAAGTGTCCCCTTAGGACAACGTTGTAGATTATCGTCATATTTTTTTGACGTAATTTCCTTGGCTTTAGATGTCATCCCAGCTGTCAGGTCACCTATTGTAGGTATCTGTTTGGTCGCGTTCATGACCTCAGTTGCTCGTTGATGTCGGTCGGAGCTCTGGTGGGTCATTAGCCTTTGCTTTTTGTATCGGCCTAGATGTACAGGTTTAGTTACCCAGAGCTCAGCTTCCCCCCACCCCTCGCGCCAAATTGTGTGCAGGTGCTACACCAAGCACAGCCACCCTGGCCTGTGTGGTCCATCACGAGCCAATGGAAAACGTCAGTTGGTGTGTCAGTGTCCGTGTCCATCCCGGCGTCTCCCTGTCCACCTCCAGCGGCACGCCTATCCATCAGCATGGACTGCACGGCTTCCTTCAGGTTGTCAATTGATTCTTTTAGTGCACCGATTTGCCGGCCAGGGTTGTCTGCGCTCAAATTGTGGCGAAGAGCCACAAATTCCCGGACGAGGAGATCAACATCGGCATTGATTTTATCCAATCTTTCCGAAAGACAATTTAGTCTGGTCCAGTCCATGTTGGCAGGGTGGCCGACTGGAGTGTTGTCGGTACGCTCGTCAGGTCTGGGTCCAGTCTCGTGTCCGTCTGTCGGCGGTACATCGTCTGTGTCCATGACCGCTGTCCTTGTCGGTCTCGTCTCGTCCATAGGGTCACTGTTGGGCTCGTCATTCATTTCCGGCTCGACAGCAGCTGGGCTGGGATCGTCTACGTCACTGTCAGAGTCGAGGGAGGCAGAGTCAGTGGTTGCTGCTGGTGCAGTTGACGTGGTATCGTCTCCAGACGTCCCCACAGCAGTGCTACATGTGATCTGGTCTGGACGGACATCTCGATCCCGCCTCTTCCGTCGCATTGTCTCTCTCTCTCTCTCTCACATGCCTTACTAAAATCCTTAAGTTTTTCCCCCACCCGGTGCACGTTTTGCGCATGTCGCTTAGCATTGCTTTTTCTGATATTTATAAGACATATATAGCATACGACAGCTTCATCAGATTTAATTTTCACCATGCCTGATACCCACGGATCCAAGCAGCAAGTCAACGACGTAAGAACACAGGACAGGACGTAGGTGAAAAAAACAACCTCAGAAGGATGGCAGGAAGGTCTGATGTCGGTGATGGACGGACGATGCGGCCAGACCAAACCAGGATGGCAGGATCCCGGCACACAGGATTGGGGCAGCAGTGGCGTTACTGTCAAAGAACGGATACAGATTAGTGTGGGTCAGTGGTAGAGGTGCGACAAATTATTTGCAGTTAATTCCGCGGGCAAGGCGCCGCGACCTCTACTAGATCACGGCGTGATTGAGGCAGTGTCTAGTCGGGACCATGCGGGGACCACACCATTTTGAATGAAGTTATATAATGCAAACAGCTGCATTTCTATAATATAAATAGCTTGAAGCGGCTGCCATGCCGGGTCTGCTAAATGCTGTGCCCTGACTAAGCCGTGACTTGCGATTTCATGCCATGTCCATGACTGAAAGCTGAAAGAGCCAGCGATTTCACTTCGTATCATATTTTGTACGTCACCCTCACGAGATGAAATTGCAGGAGATTGGAAGCAGGCAAATGTAGTTCCTATTTTCAAATAAGGCGAAAAGGGGAAAGTTGAAAATTATAGACCAGCAAGACCAGCATCCTTAGGCTATACGATGCTTAAATCATTTATTAAGGATATAATGGTTGGTTTTCTGGAAGGAAACATATTGATTCGAGACAACCAGCATGTGTTTAGAAAAGATCGATCTCGCTGACAAATATCTTGAACTTTTTGGATTTTGCTACAGACCAGTGTGATAAGACATCATATTGATTTAATCCTGATATGAAAATCAGGTTGAGCTAGGCTTTCAGATAGACAGTAGAGAGTGGTGCTAAGTGGCATGCAGATTTCATGACAAGATG
Organism: Ashinkailepas kermadecensis; assembly: GCA_034440615.1. Lineage (NCBI taxonomy): Eukaryota > Metazoa > Arthropoda > Thecostraca > Neolepadidae > Ashinkailepas > Ashinkailepas kermadecensis. Next base: position 40,180 of record JAOTOM010002257.1, on the reverse strand, counting down.
CTCTTAGTGAAGTACTGCAAGGGTCAGTACTGGAACCAATATTGGTCGCAATATTTGTAAATAGTATTGAAAAGGTATAAAAAGTGCCAAATTAAATTTAGCTTTGATAAATGTCAAATAATGCATGTAGGTAGACAACATATCAGGAATCCATACTTGAACACAAAATTGTTGACATATTGTGTCCACAAATTGTGGACAACATACAAAAGAAGCAATGACAAAACACTTGAACGCTTGTAGCAATAAATGGGAATGCATCATACAAAAGTGGAAATTTATCAGGAACTTTACTGGTTGTATGTCAGGCCACATTTTAAATACTGGAGCTTGATCCCCTATAGCTATGAAAAAAAGTTGGTAATATTTAGAGAAAGTGCAAAAGAGGGTTAGTAATTTGAGCAACCTAGCATACGGGATAAGATTGAAAAAGATATGAATGTGCTTCCACTTGGATACCGAAAAATAAGGGGAGAAGGTCTCATCAAGGTATTTCAATTTATTCATGGTCAGCAACAGATACATCTCTAGGAGAATACAAATGATACAATTAGAGACCATCGATTCAAAATCAAAGTTAACCATAGCAGGATAAACACAAGACAGTCTTTCTTTACCAGCAGGGTAGTTAACATTGGAACCAGCTATCACACACCATTGTCAGCATGCAGAGCAGTCTATAAAAATAGCATAGACTGGTATTAAAAGGAGAAAATAATTTATTTCATTATTTCATGGATAACTAATTGACAAATGTTGTGGACAACTAGTTCTTAGTGTCCACAAAGTGTAACCAAGATGGCCCCTGTCAGGGGCATAAGGAACAATTTTTTTAGTTGGTGGAGGGGGGGGGGAGAGGTTGGCAGAATGTGCTCTGAGACTGGTTGGTTGGTTATTGGTTTTACGACACGTCGACCGTTGAGTCATGTAGCGTCGCCAATCTCTCACGCCGATTGGTCGCGGGCGAAGAGTAGCGACAGGTGAGACTCGAACCCACAACCTTTCGATTGTGAGACGAGCATCTTACCCCTAGACCACTCGTCCCCTGCTCTGAGACTGAAATGTTTTCTACTGGCGGGGGGGGGGGGAGATCTGGGTGCTCAGACCATGAAAAGATGGCAGGTAATGCCCACCAGCTTCAAAGCGGGGGGGGGGGGGGAAACTGCTCTGTTCCTATGCCATTAGCCCCTGTGGCTCATAGTTGCATTATCTTTCATATTTATTTTGCTACTTCTTTTAATTATTTCTTGATATTTATACAGCATTTGTAAATTCATAGTTTCTTTTAAACTTGTCCTCATGCCAATATAATTGGGTGCTGGATCCATAATTCCTGGCCTGTCCACACCTTGCAACATTTTATACACCCTGTAGGAATATTCAGCATCACATAATGCAGTCTCAAACAGGGTCGGATACAGGAATTTGCAGGGTGTGTGTCGCTGGGCTGTGGGGGTGGTGGCAGCAAAAGATGTGCTGGGGTGGCACTAACTTGACTTCCCGGGAAGTAGGGACCAGAGGGCGGGGGGGGTGCACTCCAACTTCCCGGAAAGGTGGCACTTCAACAGTAGAGGGTGGCAAGAAGGCTAGAAGGGTAGCATTCCAGCAGATGAGGTGGCATTCCCCTTTGGGCCTGGGGGGGGGGGGCGACCAATTCGGCCTCCTTGGATCCGATACCGTCTCTTCCCTACAATATCTATTTCAGCCTCATTCAACTCTGAATCTTCCCCCTCCCAACAAAGCAGAAAAACCTTAGAATGCACTCACCCTACCTCGAGCATATGCTTTCCTTCAAACAGCACACACAGATATGCCACTAATATACCACCAATGTAGATTGAGATATTGATCATCTGCATTGTACCTCACATTTGTGCAATGTAGGATGAGGTGGTTTAAGGGTAACTCCGCTCAAGGCAGTACATATAGAACTTCCACTGTACTGTATGCATGTATATGGCTGAATGCAAGGCTATGAAAACAATGGAATGTAAACAAAATTCAGTGCAGTGGTGTTTTGTGCTTTCGTGACAAATCATAGTGCCACATGACACAATGCACACTTCACAATTTATTTGTATATTTAACCTGCATGGCAGGGAGCCTATTATACTGGAAAGAACTTGGAACAAAATAGAGAATGCCATGAAAAAGAACTAGGATCAAATATTTTCACTACAAGGGAGAATTATGGCTTCCAGGTTGTTACCTGTGATGAAGGAAAAAGCCAGTGAGCTATCGACAAATGACGATTGAAAAACACCATAATTTTCAATGAAATGTGCACATGTCGAGTATTTTGTGTGCTCAAATCAGAAAATGAACTTGCAAAAATTAGATTCTTGTGCACTTATAGTACTCCCTTGCCATATCACCAAGGAATTGGTCTCCATTTGCAGCATACTTTCTAAGCATCCACATGTCAGGAGCTCTTGCATTGCAAAATATATGGCACATAAGGAAGACATTTGGAAGTATTTTTGTGCTAATTTGCACACACTAAAATGAACGGAGAGTTGGAAAATCCCAATGGTTGTGCGATATATTCGTAGCACTTCTGTATATCAAGCCCTGCTTTTACATGGATTTTGTCATCCTTCAGACTGGCCGAAAAAGCCCACAGATGAACATATGAATAAATCCTTGTACTGTACGTGGCAGAGTGTTATTGTCCTTTTATGATGTGTAGAAAATGATGAGATGTTCAAATATTTGCTTTGATCTTCGATTTGTCCATCATACTCGCCAGTATTCAACCACAAATTCACCTGCATTTTCTTATGTTTTTCATCCTCCTGGAATGTGCCAGCCTAAGGATAAAATTGTTAATCCCATGTTCTTGATAAACAATGTTTGCTAATATTTGCAGTATTTGTGAAATTTATAAATGTAAGGTTAAGATAAATGAAGAAACAATTCTATCTTTATTTCTCCATTTACATCGGAAGATAATCTTATATTAATATTGGAACATTTTATAAATTATATTTTATTCAGAATACATGCCTACAATTATGATGCACATAAGACTTTGAAAAACAAAGCTGAGCCCTCGTAAGTTGCTCCATAGGATCGAGGTTTGGACATTTCTGTATTTATTAATGTAGATTTGTATACCTACATTCTTTGCCTGTAATCAGTGCTGAGGTACTACCCAGTCATGAGGTTTAACGCTGTTAAGTGGTTCAGCTCAGGGGTGGATCCAGCCAGCCCATTTTCCGTCGGCTTGGGTTGTGCAAGATTGAATAAATCACTGATGAAAATACATGATTTGTATGGCTTAGGATGCAAGCTCGAGTTTAAAACAATATTTCTTTCTTCAAATAAAATGATCCCCGTTTTTCTGAAGAGCATGAATAAAGGATAATTTTAGTTCAAATCAGGCTATCTAGGCTGGTGATGCCCCCTTGCCCCAAATCCCCCCTGCATTAGCTGACAATTACTTGGGTTTGGCCAATGTCATGATTCAGCCCTTAAGGGTGTCAGCTTGGCCGAATTTCTGGTTATGCTACAGCTTCACATGTTTTTTAAAAGATGCATGGTATGAGTATGTATTTCATGGATTCATGCATATTCATAGATTGCTGCACTTATGTTCATCATGCTATATAATCCTCTACATTGTGAGGATATACTGTGAACTGCATGCCTACCTTCACAAAGATAAACACATATTGTTCATTGTACAATAATTTTCAGCCTAGGCAGGAACATCTTCACTACAGGTCCATTAGGTTTTGTGATGATATGCATTTATCTCAAAGCTCATTCTATATTCACCTGAGAGTGAGACTATTGATACCTGCTTGAAAAACAAATGACAAGGATGAAAATATTGCAAACATGCACTTTAGTTCCATCACAACAACAACCATGTGTGTTTGTAACATGTTTATAAAAAGATGAAAGTCATCACCAAGGATGAAAACCTAAAACTTTCATTAACTGCAATTCTCCATGCAAAATGGTGATTTTTTCACTGTGAGAATTATATTTGGTGGTTGCTTTTAATTTATGCAGATCATTACGCCAGGTCTTCTCCCTCTATCTTGTTCCTGAGACTATGTGGTAATCTTTACCTTTCGGCCGACACATACTGCCAAGGTTGGTGATTTGTAAAGAGGTGTACAGTGGGGAACAGTGACGTCACAGGAGTCAGGAAAGTGATGCCACTGCATCACAAGTGCCAATGGTCAATTTGCTTTGGAGGATTCTGGTTTTCCTGTTAGGTTAGATTATATTATGCTATGATACAATTTGTATATTATGCTACATTATCTTAGTCTAGGTTAGGTGGTAATCCTTACAGACACCCGACTCCTGTGACGTCACTGTTCCCCACTGTACACCTCTTTACAAATCACTAACCTTGGCAGTATGTGTTGGCCAAAAGGTAAAGATTACCGACCATGTGACCTGGGAGCAAAAAGCTGCTGTAAAACCACCTATAGTCTCTAGTGATAGTGTAGTGACCATACATATGGTTGCTACCTCCAATAGGCACCACTTGTACATGTGTTTGTTACATATTGCCTAAATTAAAATGCAAAAGTAGGATGTAATGATAAAGGTGGTGTGTAAAGAACATGCGACTGAGATCGTCGAGATCGTCGAGGAAATGAACATCTCAGTCAGCATGCTCTAAATCGCGTACCCGGCCCGGGCTATGCTGACTATTGGCACAGTTGGTTAAGGCGTCCGCTTTCCGTACGGGTGGTTACGGGTTCGAATCTTGGTGCTGTCACTTTTTACCGATCACACAATCGTTAGAGGTCAGGGCTGTTAGTTAATGGTGCACTTTAGATTACTTTACACTATCATGAGTTGCTTGATGTAATAATATTTGCCCATGAAAGTAAAGAGGGAAATACTTAATTAAAGCCCACTCATGCAATGAATGTCCAATTGGACCATTTGGAATTGTCATTGTGAAACTTTCTCTGGAAGAAAGCATTGCATTCATATCCAGTTCAAGTTGTTTGTTTCAACAGCCCGGTTCTGTATGCACCACATTCAGTTACATTTTGAGTGCAAGCAACGCTACCGTAGGAAGTGCAGAAGATACCCGGTCAACATGCCTCTCACATAACGTTCACCAGGGGGGAGTTTGGGCACCTAAGATCGGAAACTAGAAGCACACAATTTGGAGGAATTACAGCTGTATTGAACTCACTGCAGTATATATTTCATGACCCCAGGTCTTCAGGGTCAAATGAGGTCACAATCGGCCTCCACTCCACCCCAGCCGGCACCACCCATACGTACAGAAAGTATGCAAGTTTCACTGCTGAACAGTAGGTAGAGACTGTTCATACGTACACTTGCTACATACACTGGTACAGACTGCGTGCTGTCATTATGGTCGGTAGTACGGACCAATAGTGCGATCGTTACAGCCAACGAATGATAAATGTGCTTCAATGTTTTATGAATGCTTGGAAATTATCTCTATAATACAATGTTCATGAATGTGGCTAAGATGATGGGACCACTAATTTGCTGTGCAAATGCTCACTTTTCAGTTTGAGAGCAAATTAATGTAAAAAATGGCTTTCAGTTAGGTAATAGCATAGAAGTAATGTAAAAAATAACACAAATATGCAACATAACCTAAACAAACTTAGCATACCCTTCCTTATAAGAAAAACCATTAGAAAGAAAGAAATGTGACCTATCTATTTGTTTTATTTTAAATACTAAATCCAAGTTAAAAACCTAACCCAAATAACATAACCTGCTTTTAACAAAGAAAAAAAGGTAAATTTCCAGAAACAGGTAAAATGTGATTTTTTGGATTTTTTTTTTAATACAGGGTATTTTAACGTAAGAATCATGATGCGACCACTCATTTTCTCCACAAATGATTACTTTTAAGTCAGCGACGGTTGATGACGTCATAATGATTTGATGACGTCATATGCATTAAGTCGGGGGGGAAAAAACCTAACCCAACCTAACCTAGACTAAGATAACGTAGCATAATATATAAAATATATTACATCATAATATAATCTAACCTAACCTAACCTAACCGGAAAACCAGAATTGTCAGAAACAAATTTTTCCACCATGTGTCATCAAATATATTGAAAATAGAATAATACAGCATCGCAAGAAATTTCCGGCCCTTATCGACGGTTGCTGGCGCATGTTGCGAGTATTCATTCTTGGAGATAATGTCGAATTAAGGCAGAAACATAAGGTTTTCGATGACAAAGAGTATTAAATCGAGTGCATAAAGTGTTGAATGTCTTCTTTACCACGTCTGTGACACACCAGGTACGGATAATTATACGCGATGTGCTATGTTTGCAGTGAAGATTATGGTTGTGTATTTGTTTGCCAACTGAAAAATAATTATTTGCGGAGAAAATGAGTGGCCGCATCATGATTTTTACATTAAAATACCCTGTATTCAAAAACAAATTTCCCAAAAATCGCATTTTACCTAGATCTGGAATAATACCCCCCAAAAAAAATCTTGTATATTATATATCTATTGTACATTATAAAATATCTTGTATATAAATTTCCAACTCCAAAAAAACAATATAAGCTAACTAAGTCATTTGTTTGCTCTCGGGAGGAAAAATGTGTGCAAAACCTGTCTTGTGAATGTTTTAAACACAATAATTCTGGTATTCTTGTCTTAAAGGGTGTTTTTGGAATTTTTGGATTTTTGTCCCGGAATATTATGTTTATTAACGTGATTCGGAAGATGCGATCATTCGTTTTCTCCGTAAATGCTTACGTCTCGGTTAATCTTAACGATAATATCTATAATGCGCCATATATGCCACACCGCTGTTGTTTGTTGCATAATTTATCCATCCCTCACCTGGCACTTCTCAGACGTGATTAAAGGGACATTCAACACTTCACGCAGTTGATTCAACACTTTTTCACATTGAAAATGCTTAATTTCCACCTCTTTGACACCATCATTATTTCACCGCAACGCCGGAAAAAAAACTAGCAGAGCACGGCTTTCGGGCGTGATGTACGGATGACGTCACGATAAATATTACGCTTGTTTTGAAACTGCTTGTTTTGAAAATTATTTTTTTTTTTTTTTTGTTTTGTTTTTTTTTTTTTTTTTTTATTAATAATTTTTTTTTTTTTTGGTGGAAAGGGGAAGAAAAAAAAGAGGGAGAAAAAAAACCCTTTTTAAAATTTCTTTTCGGGGTCCGTCACGTTAAACATTACGCTTGTTTTGAAATGATAATATATAAGTTTATATTAGTTTAGATAAGAGTAGATTGTATTATGTTAGGTTAGGTTAGGTTAGATTTTCCTATTTAATTATGAATTATCATACTATTTGTTGGAAGTCGTGGGGATAGACGAGACCGGGGTCACAGGGGGTCACTTTGAGGTCATCAGTTTGAAAATGGCTTTGGTGTGTGTAGGTTGTGATCCAGTGCCATATGATATAATCAAACTTTGTTATAAGGACAACCAAGCGAGCTTAGACTTCCTTAGACGCCACGGAGTTCTTCCTGCCGTAGTTGTCTGCTCTAAGTGTTCCAAGGCCTGCAGGTTGCAGGAGAGTAGGCATCGGTGGGAGTGCACCGAGACGTTTCGTGTCGCCAGAAGGAAGGAGAAGAGGTGTGGGTTCGTCACAAGCGACTACAAAGGAAATTTTCTCGACGGAACCCGCCTGGAACCGTGGTAAGTTGTGTGTTTTATTCATCTGTGGTTAGATAAGCCGGGACCATCTCATTAAGGTATGTGGAAGTTTGTAGCGTTAGCCAATCGAAGCCTGTCCCATGCCTATGACGTCATCATACCGTACGGACGTGACTATGACGTCATCGTTCAAATTGAAAAGTAAGCATTTACGGAGAAAACGAGTGATCGCATCTTCCGAATCACGTTCATAAACATAGTATTCCGAAGAAAAAAAATCCTAAAATTCCTAAAACACCGTTTAAGAAAAATTTACCATAATTCCTATATAATGGTTATCGTAAGCCCATTCACCGATAACAATATCTCACCTACCTATATTTGATCCAATAATGCACGTTAATGAAGTGATTTGGCAATGGTGTTCTAAGTGATATTTCAAAAAGCAATGAATACATCCAGTGCAATGAACAACGCACGGCAGCCTGAGCCCCTCCAGACAAAAGCTGAGGACAACGAATATTGCAGAGCATTGACGAGTTTACCTTGAGTTGAATTCGGTATCCAACCACCGTTAGCTCCTATTATCCTACGTGCGCCACGTACCCACTTAACGGAAGGTTGGTGCGGGACGGGGCCCTCCAATATCGTTTGGCAACCGGTGACGTCACATGGGCTGGACAATTGCTCAGTCCCGTAGGCGCTCCAGCCAAACTTCCGTGTTTTCCATACGTCATTTTCGACCTTAAATGCCGTCAAAACTGGACAAGATCGGGTTCATTTGAAAGCTGGAAGAATCTTGTCTACGAATATTAGTCTTATTTTTCCTTAACACTACGACTTCTTGCTTGGACCCGCGCTGACTGCATTCATGTCGAGCGCCGCAGGAATCGCGCGGTGCCACGGGTAGTAGCAGTATGATGAGACAGGCCAACTGAAGATCACGGCTGGGAAGGAGGGGTAGGAGCAAGTAAGAGATAACTGTTCCAACATAATTCCTCTCCACTCGGTGCAAGAGCGTAAACAAGGGTGGGGACACCGGGGGGCATGTGCCTCCCATGGGAATGTGGTACCCCTCCGGCCAGGAAAAGGCGCCAACATTATATTTAGGCTACCGGCGGAGATACCGATACTGGTTGTAATGTCACGCCCTTATCACCCATGTGCAGATACGGAACCTGCAGCTGGTTTTCAGGATTGTTTTCATTTTTCATTCATATGCGCCTAGACCAGAGGTGCTCTTTGATATAATTTTGAGGAGCAAATGCCCCTCAGTGTTGGCTCTGTCCCCCAATAATTGAGACTTTTCACATTGGGTACCATAGAACATGCGTCTAATCGATGTTGGGCTTCCCATTCATTTCATGTATTTTTCACCCAATAATCCAGTGTAATAATCAATAATATATATATATATATAACATATGTGTATATATATATATATATATATATATATATATATATATATATATATATATATATATATATATGTATATATATATATATATATATATATATATATATATATATATATATATATATATATATATATATATATATATATATATATATATATATATATATATATATATATATATATATATATATATATATATATATGCCGGCCATTTCGGAAGCATTTGAACAGGAGGGAGAGGGTTTGAATCCACTGACTTCGGAACGATGGTGATAGGTTTGGCACCTTGCAGCGCCAAATTAAGTTGTTCTTACTCATCATAGCATAAAATAATAATGGGTACTTATTAAAAATACTGGTCCAAATCCGGGGACCATTTGTATGAGTGTTGTTTGGGTTCATTTGAAAGCTTGAAGAATCTTGTCCACGAATATGAGCCTTATTTTCGCATAACACTAGGACTTTTTGCTTCGACCCACGCCGTGGCCAACCAGGATTTCAGTTCGGGGGCCAGGGTTGGAGAGCGGGCCCCCTCGCAAGCGCCCCCTCATGTTTTTAAAAAGTCTGCGGAAAACATGCACTTACTTTGATCGGGCCTCTATGTTTGTAAAACTTCGCAGAAATAAAAGCACTTTTCCGGTTTTAGCGGTTCGAGGCGGGCCCCAGGCAAAAGCGGGCCCCTGGTTCTAAGCGGGCTATTGGTTCAATGCAGGCCCCTGGATCAAAGTGGGCCCGGTTCGAAGCGGGCCCCTGGTTCCAGAGAGCCCCTGGTTCAAGACAGGGCCCCAGGTTGAAGCGGGCCCCTGGTTCTAAGCGGGCTATTGGTTCAATGCGAGCCCCTGAATCAAAATGGGCCCCGGTTCGAGGCGGGCCCTGGTTAAAACGGGCCCCCAGATTTTCAGTTGGTTCAAAGGGCCCCTGATTCGAGCCACAGATCCGGTTCGCGGGCCCCTAGCCAGGGCTCAGTAGTGTGGCCCACTCCGAACCAGGGGCCCGCTTCGCGGGCCCCTGGCTCGGAGCGGGCCCCAAAAATTTCGGGGGCCCATGGCCCCTTGGCCCCCCTGGTTGCGCTACTGACCCACGCTGACTACATTCATGTCGAGCGCCGAAGGAATCGTGCGGTGCCACGGGTGTGGAGTCGAGCGTACACTCGTGGTCTTGACAGACGTGAATGTACGTAACAAGATTGTGATGTGACAACTAATTTCCTCTGCAAATGCATATTTTTTCAGTTGGGAGGCAAAGTAACACTCATGAAGGGGCTTCGAGTTGGGTAATATAGCATGAAAAGCAATGTTCAGAATCAGGAAGAATGCAACATAACCTAACCTAGCCTAACCTTCCATGGAAGAAAGCGTTTTTAATGGAAAATTTCTGAACATTTTTTCTCGAAATTTTGTTTCAATTAAAATCACCTAAACTGAGCTAACTGAACCCTAACCTAGCAGTTTTTGAAGATTTTTGTAAAGCCTGACTTAAACTAACCTAAACTGCCACAAACTGTTTTTGAAGAAAAACAAGTTCTAATTTTTGTATGAAAAATATCAGAAAAAACAACATTGTTTGATATTTGTTTTCTAGCTTAGAAAAGAGCCTAATCTAGCCTAGCAAAACCTAATGCCTTTGTATGCTTCATGAAGGTAAACTGTGTAAACTCATCTCTTGGTTAATTTAAGCTGTAACAATACTCCTACATACAGGGGTGTAGCATTGTATGTTTTTGGGTGGGCACTCGTCCCCCCCCCCCCACAAAATGTTGGCTGTCCCCCACCCCAATAATTTCAACCTTTAACATGGCACCCTATAAGGTATGCCCCAATCCATTTTAGCCTGCCATTACCTTTGTGTATTGTGCCCCCCCCCCCCCCCACACACACAAAAAAATCATTTTCAGAGACCTATGCTGATGGTTGCCTAGGTCTATGCCAGGGCAGAGTTCACACCTTTTGTACAGCAGGTGGTTTTAACAACAATACTATTATAATTTAGGTTGTTCACAGGATGAATGAGTCACATGTTTTGCTGGTAAGGTTGTGCTTTAAGGTGTTTTATGAATTATTGGAAGTTATCCTTCGAATGCAATATTTATGAATATGACTAAGATGATGGGACTTCTCATTTTCTGTGCAAATGCTTACTTTTTAGTTTGTGAGTAAAATAACACTAGAAAAGGGGCTTTTAATTAGGTAACAGCATACAAAATTAGTTTCAAAAATAAAATGTGTCAGCCTAGCTTATCCAAGGCTAAGCTCCCCTTTAGAGAAGCAAAAATATTTTTAAAAAAATACAATTTAACAAATTTCAAACAATTTGTTGTCTTAAATTTTCCAAATTAAGAAGAAGTATATCTTAACCTAACCTAACCTACTACAGGCTGCTTTTGAAGAAAAACAATTTTTTAAATATAAATACAAAATATCACGAATTTTCCTGTTTTTCTTTGCAATATGCAAACACGCAAGTTGATAGAATGTTCGTTTTAATTTTTTTTAAACATCATTTTTTTCCACCAAAAATGAATAAAAACCATGAAGATTATCAAAATTTTGACAAATTTCCACAAGAGCGAATTGTTCCATCATCACAGTGTTCAGAGACGTGTTTGTACATTCTTGTCCTGAAATGCTATGTCTGGTCTAAAGGAAGAAGTTTAACCCAACCTAATCTAACCAAGCCTAACCCTTTGTTTGCCTCATGGAGGTAAAATGTGTGCAAAACTTATCTTGTAGATACCTTAAGCAGCAATAATACCCTTTTAATTTTAATGGTTTTTTAAAGCAAGAGCTTAGACTAGGTTAACTTTGTTTTTCTGAAGCTTAGCTTTATTCTTCATTATATCTTACCACACTTGAAGCCCTACTTTTTGCTACCATTTTGCTGGTCAACTGAAAAGTAAGGAGTATATGAGCGCCGGGAGTGGCTGAGATGCAACATCATGGCTGACCTTGCAAAAACGCCTGATAAATATACGTAAAATATCGTTTGTTTGTCTTTGGAAATATGCGTGTCGTACATCGTTTCATCCTGTTTGCATGAACATGCTCTGGGAAGACCAGTGGTTCATATGCTGGTTCATAAATCCCATCAGGGTCTGGGCTTCCCCACTGGGATTTCTCAGTGGGAATCCCTGGAGAATTCACCCTGGGAATAGTATAAAATCCCTCGGAGACTGTGCAGGAATCCCATGGTGGATTCCCATAGGGAGCTGCGTGGGATTTCCACACGATTGTCTCATGGGGAATGTTTCATAACCTTACAGGGACAATCCCATGCAATTTGATGGGTGAATCCCATGGGATTTTTTCACTAGGGAGGTGCGATTTTGGGCCCCAATGTAGCTTTCAGGGGCCCCTGCGCGGATTTGTGGGGCCCCCAATGTAATTTTGAGGGGCCCCGTGCTATCTTTGATGCTCCCAGCGTCATTTCCCTGGGCCCCTACGCGACGTTTTGGGGCTTCAATGTGATTTTTAAGGGCCTCAGTGCGATTTTTGGGGCCCCAGCGTCGTTTTCAGTGGCCCCTGTGTGGCTTTTAGGGGCCCCTGTGCGGATCTTTGGGGCCCCCAATGGGATGTTAGGGGTCCCAGTGCGATGTTTTGCCCAAATGTGATTTTCAGGAGCCCTCATGTGATTTTGGGCGCCCCAGCGTCAGTTTCAGGGGACTCTGTTCGACGTTTTGGGCCCCCATGTGATTTTCAGGGGCCCAGTGCGCTTTCTGGGAGCCCCAGCAGGATTTTTAGGGAACCTAGCGCAATTTTTCCGAACCTCGGCGCGATTATTGGGGGCCCACAACCTCTCAGGGGGGCATGGCCCCTTAGCCCCCCCTTCGGTACGCCACTGACCCCAGCTCATAAGTACCCCCTTTCATAAGTGCTAAAATAGTTCTGAATTATACCGTTAGATGACACTGTAAACACCCAACGGCACCAGAGCTTCCCTGCGTGCCGAAAGATTGGAGGAGCGTGTGGTGGCCGAAGTGCTCGAAAAAGGTTAGGTTATGCTATGTTAGATTCAGTATTTTCGGTCTAATTTTCTTGAAGTCTAATTTTCAACCGATGAAGTTTGCTGCAGCAAATCCGGCGATTCATCGATGCATTTAGAGCCAAGTGAGAAGGCCGAAATTGATGTTCGGTAATGTTTTGGGCAGCTTTGATTGTAGGAAAAATATTTTCGATGTGGCAAATCTGAAGGTATCGTGGGAATCACAGCAGTTGGGGCTGTGCGTACCAACCACTTCTCATCCAAAATGGAGAGTCTGACCGGGATGTTAATGGGGAGAGAAGCAGAGCCGGTTTCACGGGTCACAATACTTGTCACTCTTAGACTTTCTTTTCCTTCCGCCAAACCAGACAGCTCTGGTTTGGCGGATGTGGTCAGGTGGCCGGACGTGTTATAGTTTAGGCATGGGGCTGGCTTGGAGCAAATGGATTCTGGATGAGGTGTTTTGTCGCATTTGGGGCATCGGGCTGGTTGGCGGCATGTTTTGTTGCCATGGCCTTCGGTATCCAACTACTGTACGCGCCTATTATCTTAAGTGCACCACGTACCTATTTAACGGAAAAACTCGTGTTGGTGTGCTGTTTTGGGAGGCATTTAAAACAGTTGAAACTCGATAGGCTGACAGTTAAAACAACGGAAAAGGTTTCGAATCAAGACGCGGACTTGGTAGCGAAGGTAGCCGGTGGGAAGGGTCTTTGGAAGAGTGGTAGAGTTGAAAGTAAGTATTATGAGACTTGTGTCACGCTTCTGGCCGTCTTTGAAGGAGGTTATGCCGCGGACGTGGGTCACCCCTTCCGGACTGAGCTCTGCTTGAATATTTGCTTCAGACATAAAGCGGAGCCCCGTGCAAGGATGGTGCGCTTGGTGGTGTCGCAGTTGGAGTGGAGGGTAATGGTCATGGATTTGCCACAACATTTGGTGGTGTGGAGGAGGGCTTGGGCTCGGGTCTGGGTTTTGATGATGAGGGTTCCGTTGGCAGGGGCTTCAATGTCAGAATGGGCTGAGGAGCAGATGGCGAGGAGTTGTCTAGTGGGACAGAACACGTTGACACGATGGAAGGAAGCTTTCCTCGCCAGGCTTGACGACTAAGTAAGAGCACTGTCAAGGTAGAGTTCGTGGGGTTGGACTGGGTCAGGATGGGAGGGCGTGGCCTGACTCGAGCATGGGCCGGGGACAATGGAGAGTGATGGTCTGTTCCGGATCGTGAGACGAGGTCGTCGTCTTGGGACGAATGAGGGTCGGCGAGGAACGGCTTACACAAAGGGCACAAAGGGCTTCCATGGCGTCATCCAGGGGAACAGTTCGGCGTGGATCGTCAACGGTGGTATCGAGAGAGGGAGCATCAGGGGCAAAGTCCGGGATGGCGAGATAGTCATCAGGAATGGTCCGTGGGGGAAATGTGGATTCTGAGTCCGGTGTCGAGCTGGGGTCAGTGTTCTTCTTGCGTGTTTCCCCATCGCGGGGAAAACATCCTACCTTACAAAATCTACACGAACACAAAAACACACATACAGGAGGTACGACGAAGATGAAAGCTACGGGGAGTGACAAGTGGCACTCCACTCCAAGCGAAATGTTGAAGAAAAAGGACTATGGGTGTCGCCCCACGATAATGAAATATATAAAACTGCGGTATCAGCAGCCAACCAAGCCAAACGGCAGAGCGGAGTGGTCAGTGAGCTTCGCAAGCAGCAAATACTATGCGCTCGAATAGCGATGAACGTTGTGAATATGATGTGAATGTGTGCGAGTGCGTGTGAATGTTGGCTTTGCCCTCCCAATAATTTCAACTTCTAACATGGGACCCATGTGGCATGCCTCCAATCTATTTGGGCCCGCCTATTGCCTTCATGTGTTGTGCCGTCCAAATGTTCTCCAGAAACCTACACCTATGAGTGCCCCTCCAGTTTTCGCATTCACGTAGCTTCCTGACAGTTCCCAAATCGACGCGATAGAAGATAATTCCATATTTCACTGTTAAATGTTACTGTTTGCCTTCCTTTGCACCGACCGTCGCCCATAGGCACCGCAGTCAGGTTCATTGCAATTATCTTCTCCACAATAACAGTGTAATTTTTTGGATTTATCACTGCAAAGGGAGGGACCCATCGGTAAAATGACATCTTTTGGATATAAAAAGCCTTTAGCTGTTATATATTTTGAATTTAACTCCAGGACAATGATAGATTTTAGCTGAAGGGGACACTGAAAAACAAGTTAACATAATCATTCATATCACAAATAAAAGTTTTAAGGATATTAAAATTATGTATTGCAGCAAGCACAAGAGTGGGACGTATATATTACGTAACGTACAGACGGACAATTATATATTTTAGACAAAGGATAGACAATGACTCCAGGACAATGGTATATTTTAGCTGAAAGGGACACTGAAAGTAAGTTAGCATAATAATTCATAGCACAAATAAAAATTTAAGGATATTATAATTATGTATTGCAACAAGCACAGTAGTGGAACGTATATATCATATAACGTACAGACGAACCAATACCACATGAGCAGGGACGGGCCAGGAATTTGCATGGGAAAGCGCATATTTCCCTGGATGATCGTCTTCAGCGGAAGCATTCGCTGCGCGAGGGAGGGGGGGAGTTAGTGCATGCCAGCATACTGTTTGTGCCAGCATACTGTTACAGCATCCTGTTGGTCTCAGAGGGGCGCCTTTTCCTCGTGTCCTTGGAAAAGGAAGTGTTTGGTATACAAATGAGTTGAGCGGAGTGGGAGGAAGGAGATGCACTCGAGTCTCCATGAAGGTGAGCCACCTTTCCATGGGGGAGGGCACGTGCCCTCAGTTCCCCCTCTTGCATCCGCCCATGCACGTGAGCATCGAGCAAGTCAGGCATATTTGGGGCCGGCACATGTGTTTTATAGATGAGGGATACCTGTTGCAGTGCTGGGCATCCTCTCAGTGAGGAAAGCTCCTAATGTACCACTTTTTACACGTATTTGTATTTCATCTTACGCTGATCAACTCTCAGATCCGACAGGTTCATTCCATGTTACATCAGACTCCTGGTGCTTTCGGAAACAGGCTCACGGTCCATTGCATACGAGCGTATATGACGTCACAGTCTCGGTTAGGCCCTGCACACCTTGTCAGAAGCTTGGGACACCCCATTTAAGTAACTCGGGACACTCCATACCAAAAAGATTTCCCCACACCCAATCCCATCCAACAACAATCTCTCAGAGATAGCACTTTAGTTCACAATCCTAGCATGACCAGGGACGGATACAGTGTGCGCCGCTCCCCCAACGATAATTCCTGAATGCGCTACTGAACATGGCTGATAATTCAAATGTATTCACTGGAGGGGCACCCACTTCCAGTCAGGGGCACCATTATTGGACAAGGCCGTCCGATCTCCACCTCCGTGACAAAAAAAAATAAAAGAAATAATGCGCACACCACTGCGAACTGGGTACGTCACCAGAGAATAGGACAGTTATGGGATGGAAGGAGAATAGACCGCCTGCTGCCAGCCCCAGGGCATACGTCTCGGATAGGAATGGCACCATATACGACACCAGGACAGTCCAAGAACGAATGAGTTAATCCCTGTCAAAGGATGATTCGCTTTATGACTTGGAACGATGATTGATATGGATCATGTGCTTTACTTGTCTGGTGAACAGTTGCACTGTTAGCTGGGCTAAATGTAGCCAGCCTAAATATAGCCAGTTCGCATGGAGTGTTAGTAATATTTGAGCCAGATATACCTGTGCTAAAGCTCGCTGTACACTCCGACCTGCCGATTGGCTTGACTGGCTGCTGGTTTTGCAGCTCGTCACCCATTTTCGTGGGTGACACCCGTCGTTCTTTTCCTATTTCGTTTCTAGGGGTGACACCCGTCACCCCACGCGATTTTCATCTTCGTCATATTTTCCGTTCTCTGTGTTTCTGTGCGTCCTTCGTTTAAATTTAAATCACATTAGGTAGGACTTTTTTCCTCGCAATGGGGAAAAAACGCAAGGACACCGACCCATGCTCGCCAACGGATTCCAACTCGGAATTCCCGCCTCTGACCACACAAGGCGACCATCGCGCGACCCCGGACTCGGCCCCTGATGCTCCCTCACTTGATACAACCATCGATGACCCCGCACCGGACTATTCCTTCGGATGACGCCATGGAAGCCCTTTGTTCCTCACCGACCCCTGCTCGTCCCAAGGCCACGACCTCGCCTCACTATTCGGACCAGACCATCACTCTCCACGCCGCTGACCCACGCTCGAACCAGACCACGCCCAACCAACCTAAACCAATCCAATCCATCGAAGCCTACTTCGACAGTGCTGGCTCGTACGTAGGCACCACCGGGGTGTCCTAACCCCAGGCCCAACGATCTGTCAAGGCCACCTCCCCGTCGAGGCCACCTCTTACGCCCAGGCGGCCACCATTGCCCCCCCCCCCCCCACCACTCGCGTCAACACCATGTCTACTTCGATTCAAACTGACATGATTCCCGGCTTAGCTCCACTAAAAAACCGACACTACTGACTACACCGACACAAAACATACTGACTTCCAACACACAGATCACTCCGGCTTCCAAGAAGCGAACCACTCCAGGCAGGAGTGACAGGCATCGCAGTCAGTCGGCTGCGGGAAGAAATTCACGTTCCTCGTCATCGGTCCGCCGATGGAGCCCTGCGCGACCAGAGCCGGCCGGCGCCCACATGACCCGACCGACTCCCAGCCGGCGGGCATCCCCGCGGCAATGACCGGCCGCCGTGACCTTGCCTAGATCACCGGTCGGCCGGACGGTTCGGGCGGGTCTGCCACCACCGTCCGCACCCAACCAGCATACACACCTGAACTGCATTCAAATGGCTCCGACACGCACCGAAAGGTGCCGACAAACATTAAGTGTAAAGACAATATACGACCTTCAATATACCAGGAGGTGCTGAGTTGACATCAAAAGTAACGTTAAGGATTATACTTTATTACTCAACGTTTCGGCCAGGGGCCATCGTCAGGAGTGATATAAAAATGTCAAGCTTAACAATTGAAAAAAGGCACGCGGGAAAAAAGCGTGCAAAAAGACACGTGGAATGCAGAAAAGCTTCCTCAGTGGTGCAGACACTTAAAGAAACTTCAAACCAGAAACAAACTATGTCAAGATAGAATCCTCTGAGGAAGCCCGAGCCGATGGTCCATATACATATCGATACATACACTCACGCACATATATAGACATATATCCAATATAACGCGTAATACATAAAATATAATTTATGTAATTTTATGTGATATACCAAGACGTCGTTTGCGTGTTTAGTTGCGGCTGTAGATTACGTATGTGTAGAGATTCGAGGACCTTCAGATCAGCGTTGTCCCTGGCTGTTGCTAGAATTTCTACTTTGAAGTTTGTGTTAGTGTCGCTGTGTTCCATGTTAGAATGTTTGTCGATCATGTGTTCGCCTAAAGGTGTGTATGCTCTCCGAAGTCTGGCATCTCCCAAGTGCTCATTGTACCTATCCCTGATACTACGTTTGGTTTCACCGACATAAAATATTCCAAGACAGCGGTTGCACGTTATTTTATAAACTACGTATTTCCGCGTGCATTTACCTTTGAGCCTGTTGATACAGGTGTGGCACGTTCTTCTACCAGCAGGGCATGGCGGCATTTCCAGGGCTGAGCGGACCAGGTAAGATTTTAGCGTAGGTTCGCTAGTCCAGGCTACCCTAACATGGTTTAGATGAGACGAACGGATGGCTGCGTTTACCTGTCGACATAGTTGGTCATCGACAAAAGGAAGTCTCATGTAAACATAGTTGGGATTGCTCGATGCCGACGTTGCCCACTTATCCTACTCCTGTTGTGAGGGTGAACAGCACGAGCGGCGGAGTGTACCCGATGTGCTGGGTATCCGTTTTCCAGGAAAAGGGTTGTCATCTTCGCAAGGCTCCGCTCGCATGAAATAGTATCGGAGGAGACTCGTGCTGCTCTCCTCATTTGGGATGTTAAAACGGCCTTTTTAGTGGCCATCTGGTGGGCCGAATCATAGTGCAAGATGATGGGGGCTGCCATTGGTTTAAAGTACAGTTCGGTGGTGTAGCTCCCATCAGCCTGAACTGCAAACAACGTATCAAGGAAAGGAGTCGAACTGCTATGACCAGTGTGTTCTAAGGTGAACTTGATGCTGGAGTGTTGTTGGTTAATTTCTGCAAAGAAGTCGAGCAGAGAGGCCAAGCCATGTGTCAAAACACCAAAAATATCGTCTGTATACCTCATGTAGAGAGCTGGTTTCAAATCATACGAAGCTAAGAAGATCGACTCAAGGCGGTGCATAAAAGCAATCGCTAAAGGAGGTGCACATCGGTTACCCATAGTCACTCCTTTTGTTTGCTTGTACATGGAGTTACCGAAACGTATGAGGTTATTGCTGAAAATATGTGTTAGTAATTGCACACAGTCCTGTACCCCAATTCCGAAAAGACAATTTTTTTTTTCGCACGAACGAATATAATCGCACGTCTAATCTAAGTAAGTTACCTCTAGACTCAGATATATTGGGATTGCTTGACAAAGGCCCCAATTTTGCGTTAGCTCAAAAAGTAGATCGTAGCTGCTTGGAAAAGGCAGTCAGGCGTAAAAAGGGCGATCTATGGTTTGCGATGGAGGAATGTGAGGGAGACAAAACAGCAAACTGTACCTCAGGTACCGCAGGCAGGCTTATCACAAAGCACCTTTAGCACAGGTCATTCAAAGCTTCGCCCCATGTTTCCCGACACTCCTGCATACCAACCACCGAGAGCCACAACTCAATTAGAATTTGAGTTGAAAGATTTAAAAACAAAAGTTATAAAAGCATATAAATATCACAACAAAGCATGGAACAAAAGGTGGGACAATTATGCGAAACAGAGGGAAGTACTTCGGGAAATGAAAAACAACGATAATGTAATAGTAAAACCGTCAGATAAATGCAAAGGATTCGTCGTGCTAAACAAAACGGATTACATTGAAAAGGCCAGGAAAATAACTGACGATTATCAGAGCATTCCTTCCCAACCAAACCCTACCAAACGTCTCGAAATCGAAACATGTACTATCATCAAGGAAACTTTATCAGGGAAGTTACATAAAGACACAATGTTATCTCTCCTTCCTCATTCCAGCCGCACAGCGGAATTATATGGGCTCCCCAAAAACCACAAACTAGAGGTTCCACTGCGCCCTATAGTGTCGGCGAGTGGTGACCCCCTAGACAAGTTATCTTGGTTCTTGAGCAAGATTCTTGTCCAGATACTAGCGTTGGTTCCCGCCCATCTGACAAACTCGGAGTCGTACCTACAGAGGGTGAAAGAAACGTTTCCTACCAAACTTCCGGAAGGCAGTATTGTTTTCACCATGGACGTGAAAAATGTATATGGCAGCATTCCGATAAAGGAGGGAATAGATGCTGTGATTCGTCTAATCGAGGACAATCTGGATGATATTTGTCTTTTCGGGATTTGGGTACAGGACTGTGTGAAATTACTGACACATATTTTCAGCAATAACCTCATACATTTCGGTAACTCCATGTACAAGCAAACAAAAGGAGTGGCTATGGGTAACCGATGTGCACATCCTTTTGCGATTGCTTTTATGCACCGCCTTGAGTCGATCTTCTTAGCTTCGCATGATTTTAGACCAGCTTTCTACATGAGGTATATAGACGAAATTTTTGGTGTTTGGACACATGGCTTGGCCTCTCTGCTCGACTTCTTTGCAGAAGTTAACCAACAACACTCCAGCATCAAGTTCACCTTAGAAGACACTGGTCACAGCAGTTCGATTCCTTTCCTTGATACGTTGTTTGTAGTTCAGGCTGATGGGAGCTACACCACCGAACTGTACTTTAAACCAATGGCAGCCGCCATCATCTTGCACTATGATTCGGCCCACCCGATGGCCACTAAAAAGGCCGTTTTAACATCCCAAATGAGGAGAGCAGGACGAGTCTCCTCCGATACTATTTCATGCGAGCGGAGCCTTGCGAAGATGACAACTCTTTTCCTGGAAAACGGATACCCAGCACATCGGGTACACTCCGCCGCTCGTGCTGTTCACCCTCACATACGATGATTTTTTCGCCCCCTTGATTTTTCTTGTTTGTTCAGGCAGAGGCACCCCTCCCGGTGCTTTTGCAATGGCGCCGCTTCAAAGAAATGGCGCCCCTCCAGACAAGTGCCCCATGACAATTCCTGGATCCACCCCTGATTACAACGTTTTTATATCTGGTCACGACCTCCGGCTGGTTATAAAATCGTGCACATTCACGTGTGGCTTCTCTTGCAAATTTGACAACTTCCATTGAACCATGAAGAGGAAAGCGAACAATTTGAAAACAGACCTATATTTTATATGTCCGGAACAGCAATGTGACAGTGTAAATTAAAAACCAGCGACGAGAGCGCCCTCCGAGCAGGTTATGGTGGATTTCTTTGGGGAGCTCCTAGTCATATATGATATGAATGCCTGCTATCACAACGGCTGCAAACAAAAAAATATTTGATCCTCCTATTCCTATTACACGCAATCATTGTACGCACCGGACCTTCGACACCTTCGAGATTATTCCGATACCTGAACATTCGGATACCGTAAGGCAAGCCACGTCGAATGATGCCAACATAATGCAACTTGAAGCCATAGCGACGAAACGCGAGGACCTTGAAAAATTAAAGCTAACCTTTGACCTGGAGGCTTGATCTGACATGTCCCGGGTTGAAATGTTACCCAAGGGTTGCCCACGGGCTATCTCTTGATACCAAACATGGGTAGCTTTGGGAGAAAACGAAGAAACGCGGGGCCACCGAAGAAATGAGCTCGACCTTTGACTTTGCAAATGAATGTGATTTTTGAACGGTTTGCTAGAGTACCTCACAGCAAGTCGAATGACATTCACTTGATGAAAATTGAAGGCATATCAACGAGACTTCGAGTAAATTAAGCTAACCTTCGATCTTGTGGTTTTATATTGACATGACAGAAATCGATTTGACCTTTGACCTTTGAAATTAGTTCAATTTCGTAGCATAATACGACACAAGCCACGTCGAATGACACCCACTTGGTTCAAACTGAACCCATGGCGACGAATCGCGAGGACTTCGAAAAATTCAAACTAGCCTTTGACCTTGAGGTTTGACCTCGACATATCCCGGTTTCAAAATGTTGTTCGAGGGTTCACCATGGGCTATCCCTTGATAATGGATCTGGGTAGGCTTGGGATAAAAAAATGCGAGGCGACCGAAGAAATCAGTTTGAATTTTGACCCGTCGAAATTATTTCGAATTATGAACTTTCTAATATCGAACAACTAGCGACGTCGAGTGACATCCATTTTCTGTAAATTGAAGCCATAGCGACGAAACGCGAGGTCATCAAAAAACTCAATCAAACCTTCGACCTTAACATGTCCCGGTTTTAACTGTTACTCGAGTGTTAACTACCGGCTATCGCCTGATACCAGATTCTGATAGGTTTGAGCGAAAACGGAAAAATGAGGCGACCGGAGTATCAGCTTGGACCTTGCCCTTGAAAAATAATTCGATTGCTTAGCTTTCTAATAGCGCATAGTCGGTATTAGAAATGACGCCCATTTGATGACCACGTCGAATGACGCCCATTTGATGGAAATTGAAGCGATAATAACGGAACCTCGCGTTCGGTCGATATCGCTATAATATCGCCATCTAATAAATGAAGCTAACCTTTGACCTTGACGTTTGACCTTTGTGGTGGTGCACGCTTAGTCCTCACTGTCTGCTAGCGATGCACTGATAGATCACGGTCTCTTTATTCACTGTACACGGTTTGGCTATGCACGCTGTTATCTCGAGCCTTGCCCTGACGCGACTGACCCTGTCGAGGCGAACAGTCGGGCGTGGGTCGCGCGTCCGTGGTGCCAAAACCATAAACCACGGTCCGCGCTCCGCACATGCGACACACGCACAACACCTCCCCTTCAAGTTCACGGTCAGGTTCCAGACTAAATGCCAACACTACTCCACATTCTCACCTCCCATCCGAGTCGACGACGACGGCAGGCTGTTGGTGTCGACTCCTAACACCCTGCCGCCACAGCTCGGGCTACAGCACAATGTGTCACAATATATACATCGTACACTCGCTTTCGGTGGGATGTTCGGGGGTACCCTTAGCATGGCTGGCTCACTAGGAACGTAGGCTATGACGCTGCACACCAAAAATTACTGGTAGGCTGCGCCGCTTCACAGTTATGAGTTGCGTGACAGTCTACCAGCTTCGCCACCGGCCAGCGTCCGAGACATAGGTTTCGCGTATCACGCGACCATTTGCCCTGCAGCCATGCAGTGGTAAACACGGGTCTTCCCTGTTCCCGCCTTGCATTCCTCTGTCGGCGAAACAACATTGACATTTAAACGAGCAGGTTACTGGACTTCCGTCGATAAGCAACAATTGATAGCTGCGGATTTCTGACTCCAGCAACACAGAATGAGCAGGAAAGGTTGGAAAAAGCTCAGTTGCAAAGATGTAGCGAAAGGAGATGGGAGGTTTATGATGTCAATGAAGTATTCTCTGGCCCCAAAATAATAATAGAATGTCCAACATTTATACGTTTTAGAAATGTAGTTCGAACTCTTGCTGGGGGTGGCTTTATAAACCAGGATCCAATTGCTAAGAAGAGCTGGTTTCGTGAACCCTGGCCATGATTCCATGAATTACAGTTTTACAGTCTAAATTTGGCAAAGCGCTTCACGTGCCGTCAATACACCGACACGGCGACCCCGGCAGCTCGCTCTCGACCTTATCGTGCCAATTGCTAACTGACCCTCCCAGCCGGGGACTAAAATAGAGCACGCGAAGCGACTCGAACCCAGCATTGCCAGGACAACGGAGACGGGTGCACGACAGCGCTCTAGCCAACTAAGCTACCGTGGCGGCAAGTCACGGGGAGGCACTTGCTTGCTTAATTCAGATTCATTGATAAGTCAATTAGTTACTTGATTAAATCGCATCTACTTCATTGAGAATCACTTGTTTTAGGGCGCAAGGAATGTGTTGCATGATATCATATTATTTATTGCATATGTTGTGCACTGTACTGCAAGCGACATATTCAGAATTCCGTGGGGATAAAGTATTTTTCACGCTGATACCATCCAACTATTTTACCATACAAAGATTTTACTTTATATGAAGTAACATAAAGTAAAATATCTCGCCATGTAGTGGTGCACGCTTAGTCCTCACTGTCTGCTAGCGATGCACTGATAGATCACGGTCTCTTTATTCACTGTACACGGTTTGGCTATGCACGCTGTTATCTTGAGCCTTGCCCTGATGCGACTGGCCCTGTCGGGGCGAACAGTCGGGAGTGGGTCGCGCGTCCGTGGTGCCATAACCATAAACCACGGTCCGCGCTCCGCACATGCGACACACGCACAACAACCTTGACATGCACCGGTTTGAAATGTTACACGATGGTTCAACACAGGCTATCGCTTGATACCAAATTTGGGCAGGTTTGGGTGAAAACGAAAACAAAAATTGGAGGCGACTGAAGAAACCGGTTTGCGTTGAACCTTGACCGTTAAAGTGGTCATGTGAAACCTGTGTAGTTGCTTCCAGCGAGTTCAGTACAAGCAGAAGCATTTGTGCTAATTGACGCGAACGATCATAAGCCCGTCACTGAAGCCAATACCAATACAAATACGCCTCTGGCGAACTCGTCGCTGAATACGAATACGAATGCGTTGACTTGAAGTACGTGCTTAAGGCTGTCATGACTCCCCTCCATGGTCTTGAAGATACCCAAGGACATTCAGAGTCGCGTTTGTTCAAGATATATCGATATATGCGCAAGGGAATGCAACCTAAGACGCGTAAAGCCTTGCGATAATGAAAGTTTGCTGCCTCGCAAAGCACAATTTTCAACCCAAACGAAAACACAAGATGGTCAAGGTTCATGTTATTCAAGAATGGCCTGGAAGCACACATTTCTAACGTTTGCTGATTACTATTCGGAGATTTTGTGACGACAGATAGCCTGTGAAGCCCTTTGATTGGCTAGATCGGCTTCTCGTATTTTTGGTGATTCTCTTGCATTAATATTTTCACTTTATAAATGATGAAGTATAATTTAATGGCGATCGTACTCCGGTAGCTGAGGTTTATTTTTAGGGCCCCCCCCCACCCCCCTGGGGGGACACGAACGAAATTGAGGGGGATAAATCGCCACCTTTCAGAAATTGGGGGACATGTCTCCCCCACAGCCCCCAGTGGTTACACCCATGCGCGTGAAGGTCCGTTTCCTGTGGGTGCCCAGTCACTGCAGCATCCCAGGAAACGAGGAAGCAGATCAACTCGCAAAAGAATCATTACAATTGCCACACATCACAGAGATCCCACCACATTTTTGTGCCATCAAATCAACAATTCGACAGAACATTCGACTATTTTGGAACCAAACTGGACACAAAACACAAACCATGCACAATTACGGAACATTAAACCAGTCATCGATATCCGGGCGCCATCTTTTCAAATCAATCGCCACGAAGAAAAGGTCCTATCGCGAATCCGCATAGGACATACTTACCTCACACATCGATCTATTTATTATGCTTCACCTCGGCCTTCGTGACCATTATGCAACACCCATCTTACAGTCTCACACATATTACTACACTGCCCGCAATATCATGGTCCTAGAAAACCACTGCCCGATTACTGCCACACACACAGCATTTCATTATCTTTGCCCTCACTGTTGGGGATGATCACCGGTTTCTTATCAAGCTACTTTTCATTTTTCTGCGAGCAACCAACTTATTCCAGGAATTATTTATTGGCTTTCACAATCTAATACATTTGTGCCTTTTTATCAACGGCGCGAAATGGTCCGAGGAGGCCGAAGCGCCTAAATTAACAAAACGACACGACTATAGTCAGTTGACCAGGGCGTATTCCGGGGCACTAGGGGAATGTGTTCACCCCCCCCCATGGAAGGAGTCGCTCCTCTAGGAAGGCTCGAATGCATCCCGTCAGATTTTGCAGCTAGAAGCGCCCCTCAGAGAAGAATAGGTGCCCCTTAGAAGGAAAAAGGAGAAGGATTCAGTATGCTCGAGTGACCCCCCCCTCTTCCGCTCAACTAATTTTCAGCCAAGGCCTGAAGGTACTTTCCAGGTACATTCGCAGTGTCGCCATTCCGAATAAATGGTGCCCCTCAAAACAATTGCTTCCATGACAATTCCTGGATACGCCACTGCTGGGTGAGCCCATCTTCAGTGTAATAATAAAATGTGATTTTAGCTGGTCTGCAGAACACCTGGTATCCCAAGCATTTTTCCTCAAGAAAACAAGTTTGTATCCTCCAATATATTTTAAAGCGTTCTAGTTTTATTCTCTCTCGAGTTCGTTTGA
The DNA here is from genome assembly GCA_034440615.1 of Ashinkailepas kermadecensis. Classification (NCBI taxonomy): domain Eukaryota; kingdom Metazoa; phylum Arthropoda; class Thecostraca; family Neolepadidae; genus Ashinkailepas; species Ashinkailepas kermadecensis. Next base: position 13,704 of record JAOTOM010002257.1, on the reverse strand, counting down.
AAGTTACACCTTACATTTTTTCGGGAGAAAAGGCTCTGAATAGGGATGAGCCATATAAGTTGAAGACCTACGTTTTCTAGTTGAATATGTAATTGCATTCCCCAACATAAATAAATTAACCTTTCATAAAACCTAGTTCAGTGCGAGTACGAAGTTATGGGCATATAGTGAAGGTTGCGCAGCCTACTTCCCACTTGGCTGTGAAAATGTCAGAAAGCTCCGTCCCTACCGAAAATACTTGCTCTCCTCCCTTGTCCGAAACGTTCCCACGCACCTGCTCGAAAATTTATGGAGACGAATGACGTCACTGATACCCAGCTGAGGGTGCGATATCACCGCCAGAAAGGTAATTTTGGTGGTAAGGTTATGGCTGTTACACCGCCGCACGGTTTGTCACGAGATCACATGCGAGCCGATCAGTCACGTTCGCACCCCTTGCTGCGCCGCACCCGCAGCAGCCAGTGCCTGCAGCTGCCGCCGGCACACGTGGGCGGCTGGTAGCGCAATAAGGCGAGGCTGGGGCCGGGCGACCAGTGCTGACCCCATCCCCACCGCCGCGCGCTGCACAGCCGCCCTCTGCCACGTCTACACCCGCCGGCCAATGAACGAGCGGTGACGTCCACGTCTATAAAGGAGGCACCGTTCTCCCGAGGGCGCAGTCGGATTTGAAAGCGACGGTCTTTGGTTGGGTTTCTGGCTTATCGGCTTCGTAACACAGCCTGTGGGTCGTTTTCTCAACCAAGAAAAGTTCTAACAACTCCATCATGGTAAGTGAGATGATAACAGTTGCTCGTTTTTGTTTTTGTTGGCCGGCCGAGGTGGCCAGTTACTGCAGAAGCAATTGGACGCGGGAGCAGGAGTTTCGTAATTTGAAGTAGAAGTGTATTGCGGAAACTCTCGGCACCGTCCTTCTGTGAAGACTGGGTTGCATGCTTATAGCGTGATAGAGGCGAATATAACTATTTTTCTTATGGAGGAAAGGATTGCATTCGTAAAATTTAAGTCTTCCCAAATTGTACCAAAAAAGCCCTTTGGTTTAGCGTAGGTCCTGCGACCGGATTCGTTCCCCAGGCATTGCTACAGAAATTATCCTTCTCAATGCAAAGTTGAATTCGGGCGCTTAGTGGAGACTGCTTCATATCTTGTGATTGAAATGCTAAGAACTGACTGGGAGTTGGTAAGGGAGTGTAATGTATCGCTTGAAGTTATCCTCTACTGATTGGTTTTCTTTAAATATTCAGACCAGTTTCAAAGTGTAAACGAAACGCTGGTCCAAATTCATAAGTCTCATTCGCTTCTCTAAACTTTCTTCATGTAAGTCTTCGATTGTAAGGTGGAAGGCTGGTAGATATACCCAACTTGATTTGGTATTCCGTGCAGAAAATCGATAAATTTTCTACACACCGTGAATCACGTGTGGATAGATTTACGTTTTGGTATGCTTCGGTAATTCATGCGGGGCTGCTATCTCATGAAGCCAGCAGGGTCCAATTCCTTAATCTCGGATTAAATGGATAACGTTATAAGTTAGCGTTAGCGGAGTACACCAAACTGTGGACAGTCCGGACCCACCAGAGATCCCCAGCCGTGGATTCGCGGCCCGCGAATCATTCCATCCGATACTAGTAAGACTGATAATAAGTGCGAGACTTAATTGTAATAGTGTGGCCGAGGTACCTAGAGTGATCGCAGCGTTCGGAGTTTTCTGTGACTCATCCGTTGCGTGAACTAGGGCGCCCGCCCCCGCCCTCCTCGCCTTTGTCTTGCGCCGGGGCGGTGCCGATTCACGGGCGTTGCCCGCGGTTGGGACGCTGATGTCACTGACACGTGACTGGGCAGGGGTGTTGCCGGCGCGGGTTGGGCGAATGTTTTCAACCACCGCCGCCAGGGGAGCGTGCATCGCCTGCGTGGTTCTCCTCTGGGGAGCATCTGGGCGGATTGAATTTGGTTCAGGGAGGGTACGGCTTTTTCTGGTATCAGTAGCGAACAAGGAAACAGATTTTCACCACGCAGGACCATAATTTTTTTAAGCGGGTAATATAGTGCAGTTCAAGGTGTTTAAAGGCTATGTTCTACGCGTTTACCTCCGTAAGCAGACTTGGGTTAACGCGAATGATCAATTCTGGTCGAAGCGCCCTAAAACCCAAATAAGACATGGGTTAAGGTACGCTGACTTCAATGTTTCATTATTTTTAATTTGTTTCCTCGCCCAAAACCCACTTTCGGCCGAACTGAGTCGTCACATGGCCTTAATCGTGCTCATAAACATTATATTTAAATGTTTCCCCAACATTTGATTTTTCATTCCTTCAACATTCCTTCAAATGCAAATTTACTCTGGGTTCGGGAGCACATCCAACGGCGACTTCATTCGGAAAATGTCGGCGGGTTGCACTGGTGTCCCTGGAGATGTGCCTTCAGCTGAAAATTTCGAGGGGTGCATTCCAGCGTTCTGAAGTTTTTTTTCAGTTGGGGAGGGGTGGAGGATGGTGCATCCCCATCTGATATGCATCCCCCTGTGCGCGGGTGGGTGTTTACTTCTGAAAATTATTTGGGGGAGGGGTGAAATACATGAAGACAATGGGTCGTCCCAAATGGATTGAGGGGCACTTGCCCCCCTCAAAAGTATATAAAAGGAAGCCCCCGTGCCTTCTATCTGCCTCGCTCTCACGAGGTGTGGGAATGCCGATGATCCAGTGATGGATGTCTTCAGCCTCTCGTTTTCTGAGGGACTGTGCGGTGGGACAGTCCCTCCTCCCCTCCCCGATGGCTATCCTGAAACGCAGGATGATTCGGCTGCCATGTCCTCTTCCCGGTTTTTGTTTTAACCGAGGTCTCGTTTCAGCGCGAATGCATCTCCATCCACGTGGGCCAGGCCGGTGTCCAGATGGGCAACGCCTGCTGGGAGCTGTACTGCCTGGAGCACGGCATCCAGCCGGACGGCACCATCCCCTCAGACAAGTCGATGGGCGCCGCGGACGACAGCTTCTCCACCTTCTTCTCGGAGACCGGCGCCGGCAAGCACGTGCCTCGCGCCGTGTTTGTCGACCTGGAGCCGAGCGTGGTAGACGAGGTGCGCACCGGCGCCTACCGCCAGCTGTTCCACCCGGAGCAGCTCATCACCGGCAAGGAGGACGCCGCCAACAACTACGCCCGTGGCCACTACACCATCGGCAAAGAGGTGGTCGACCTGGTTCTGGACCGCATCCGGAAGCTGGCCGACCAGTGCACCGGCCTGCAGGGTTTTCTCATCTTCCACTCGTTCGGTGGCGGCACCGGCTCCGGCTTCACCTCGCTGCTGATGGAACGTCTCAGCGTTGACTACGGGAAGAAGTCCAAGCTGGAGTTCGCCATCTACCCGGCGCCTCAGGTAGCCACGGCCGTGGTCGAGCCGTACAACTCTATCCTGACCACGCACACCACGCTGGAGCACTCGGACTGCGCCTTCATGGTCGACAACGAGGCCATCTACGACATCTGCCGGCGCAACCTGGACATCGAGCGACCCTCCTACTCCAACCTGAATCGGCTGATTGGCCAGATCGTCTCCTCCATCACCGCCTCACTGCGCTTCGACGGCGCGCTCAACGTCGACCTGACAGAGTTCCAGACCAATCTGGTGCCGTACCCGCGCATCCACTTCCCGCTGGTCACGTACGCTCCTGTCATCTCTGCGGAGAAGGCCTATCATGAACAGCTGTCTG
>JAOTOM010002257.1:0-5000 GCA_034440615.1 Ashinkailepas kermadecensis | reverse complement strand
ATCCCTCTGGCCTGGTGATCACGGAGCGCGGAAGGGTATCCCGAGGGTGGTCAGACCCGACGGGGTCCATGGGTAAGCTCGCAGACAGCGGCACACAATTTTTGGTCGGGATGAATCTGTGCGCACAGTGTAGGTAACAGCCAAAATCGGCCAGGTCGGTATTCCTTCCCAATCTCAGCTATTCCAGTAGGCCTGGGCCTCTCGATTACGGCACAGACAGGGGAGATGAAGTTTGGCGTTCCGTAAGCCCCCAAGGATAGGACAGGCAGGGGATTTGAGGGTCTCCCGACCATGACCCCGGGAAAGATAGGTTAGAAAGACGATAGGGGGCCATCCCGACCGATTTGTGGCCCAGGACCACCTGTGGGGGTGCCCGCCGATTGCAAGTTCGAGCATGCAAGACCTGGCAAGGCGTTGACTCATTTAAAAGTGTAGGTATGTCGGCCATTATTACTCAAGCCCAGCATAAGACCATCAGAAACTAACGGAATGTCGCAGCCCAGTGTCATCGAGACTTGAAGGCAGTAACGGAATAGCTTATCATACCCAACCAACAGTGTCGCGTCAGCCGGTCACAGTTGTGGACCTAAGCACTGGTAATTAACATTTAACTTTGGGCTAGAAAGCCCTAAGCAACGGTCTGAGGAAGTAAGACTTGCTGAATGCGCACATACCACTGGAAGGGAAAACCGAGGGCCAAACATTTACATTTGTCATTAATGGAGCGAACGTTCGGAATGAAAGGGAATGCATGTGAGTGTGCATGACCTAGCTAAAGGGTACTTAAGGACCAGTGGGGGCTGTTTGGGGTCCGATGTGTGCATGCAGCTGTCAGTAACCCATCGTTGTCAAAATTTGACCCAGGATAATTACCTAGGCCCTCAATTTGCCAGTCCGATGACCCGTGGGAGCATTGCTGGTGGAGGACATGGAGGGAAACAAGGGGACTTTCACACTAAAGAGGGCCCCGAAGCTGGACGAGGGCCGGTGACGGACGCATTTCCAACTCCAATGTCCGCCCATTACTCTAAAGACCCCCCTCCTAAGTCTCTCCAACCACGCGGGTCCTCTATCCCTTCCTGGCGCCACGACTAAGCTAGGTTCACTCACGAATGGAAGTGGTGCAGTGAGAAACTTAACCTCGCTATATACATTTGTGTTAGGATAACGAGTTACGGGACGCCGACAAGATGACTATACGAAGACATGATGATATGACACATGATGACAGCAAAAACTACACCGTGGACTCGCGGGTCACCGCTCTCTGTGGGCCGCACCGGCGGGGAGTCGGCCCACCGGAAACGAGATCGGCACGGGTCGGGGAGAACCCGCCCAGCGCCCGTGTGCGCAGCAAACATGGCCGCCGGCCGGCGGCCGTGCGGAAACAACTGTCTCAAGGGCGCACCGCAGTGGAGCAAGACCCCAATAACACAAACGCCACCATTCAGACGACAGAAGACCAACTACATCCAAACTCAGACGACTGCTACTCAGACCAACCACTCAAGACCTAACCTGCTAGACCCCCTTCCAAACCACCACCCCTACCAACTCCTATTACCCCCTCCTCCCTTTCCCCTACCAAGACATGACCCGACAACCCCTATGACCCCCTCCCACCTCCCCTCCAAGATTTAACTAGACACCCTATCCAACCAAGCAACCCCCAGTATCACTTCCCCCCCCTCCCCCCCCCCCCACCCCCCCACCCCACACCCCCCCCCCCCCCCGACCTCGCCACCCTACAGAACATCCGTCACCTTGTCTGTACCACTTGACAAGTGTTTACTCATTATGAATCGCTTCCCTATATTGTGCTACATGCAGCATTTGTCTTTCACATTTGTCTATCCTGGGCCACGTGTCATGAAACGAAGAAATCATAAATAATCACGAATGTACGGCAACTTTACCGTGCATTCACATGTCGTAACTTAGTGCTTTCGTAGATTCGTGAATTACTTGGTGAAACAAGGTCACGGTCTACTTTTGCTCTCGGAACTGATTTTACTGTGCAAATGCATTTCACAAATTGGTGAAATATACTCTGGTGTACCCGAGTGTATCCAGGCAACATAAAAATGTCCAGAACTTCAAGCTGCGCAGTGAAGGGTTTCATGTATAACGCATAGTGGATAGGCGGATACTGACCCGCCCACAGAATCTCGAGCAGTAAGAAGGCTACAGACACGAGGCGTTCGGTATAGGTGGGGATAACGACAGGGCCACTTCTAACAATATTTTGTTCGGGGGCTATGCTTGAATTCAATGAGGCCGAGTCCTGGTCTTTCGAGCTCTCTTTCCCCCATAGTAGTGGCTAAGCAATGGACAATTTTACTCCACGGGGGGAGGGGGTGTAGTCCCAAGTGGGAAGGGGTACGAACCCAAAGTTAACTCAAATGTCTTTCAAAGGTTAAATCAAATGTTAAAGGAGGCCCTGGATGACTAAAACTCTTAGACCGGGTCGCCAAGGTGGCGGTAAAAGAGTTTTAACTTTAGAATGAGTGGACGAGCATGAAGCTACCATCACGACCTGGTAGATATTGACATCATCATTTTTCGACAGCAAATGGTTTCAGAACGACATGCGAAACTTATGCTAGGATGCGAAACACTACAATGCTAGGATCAGTAGTGGGTATGTCCCCCAGCAGCGCTTACACACTCTTCCATCCGACTGTGCGGCCAGCCGCCGAAAATATGCAGTGCGGACTCGCAGTTCCTCCCACTTCCGCGCCACCGCTTGCCACAACTGCTCCGCTCCCAGCTGACGAACAGGAAAGCGCAGGTCCTCCTCAGCTCTCTCACCATAATGCTCCAAACATTTTCAATTGGGTTCAAATCCCGTGACTTGGCTGGCACGAATCTGTGGACCGCATATCATGCTTTATTTTTTGTGTGCGAAAGTTGTCATACCGAAATAAATTTGTATTGTAGTTACCGAGTAACTATTGTTGCTTGTTCCCCTCCATCATCACATGGTTTTCATCTCATTACACATGCCGAAGACTATATACACAATGCGATGCATCATGTTTATCCACAATAGATCGCACAGCTGTCCATAAGGTGCATTTTACTGTATAATGCAATTGAATTCACAGACATGCACCTTCATATGAATAATATATATATATATATATATATATATATATATATATATATATATATATATATATATATATATATATATATATATATATATATATATATATATGCATATATATATACATATATATATATATATATATATATATATATATGCATGCATATATGGATGCATGTGTGTGCCTTTTTTTTTGTGCATGTGCGCAAGCGTGCGTGCATGTGTCTTACAGGATTTACACGGCATTTCAGACAACGCTAGGATAGTGCACGTGACGGAACGTGGCCGACGATGCCAATTAAATAATTGTACTTCAATGCTGAGAAGGCTGGCATACCAACCTGACTGGAAAGTCATTGCTGCCCATGGCTGAGGTTTGTGCAATTTGTCGTTTTCTTGGTAAACGTTGTGGCTGAATTGGATTTTGCGTGCACTGAGACAAACGCTATATGGCCAACAAAACACGAAATTTTGGAAACGTCTTCCCGTATGATTCCAAAATGCTGGTTCAAAATGATCACCAAGCGTCACTCATGGTCCATGCACCAAAATAGTTCGTGGGTGCTATAAGACCTGCGGGGAAACAGGGCGCGGTCTAGCATACGTTTCGAGGCAGTGTTTGTCCTATAGGATAGAAAACCTGATACAGAAGGACGATTTACGAACTATATGTGTACGACTTGGGTGTAATTTACACTTCATACACCAGGGTCCAATGCTAGCAGAGTTGGTTGCGTGAGACCTTATCCCACCACTCGATCTGGAAGGTCCAGTTCACTAACATAATTTTGACCGAAAGTTTAACTTGCCGTCAATGCACCGTCACGGCTTACCCGTTGGGACGTCCCGGCCATATCTGGCCAGTTGCTAACTGACTCCCAGTCTATGCGTGCACATGAAGCGACTCGAACCCTGCCTTGCCAGGACAGGGGAGACAAATGCAGTCCGCCGCTCAAACCAACTGAGCTGACAGGGTGGCTTGGACGAGTAAACCAACATTTGGTAACCTAGTTTTGCAGCGAGAAGCAGCTGTGCCCTCAAATTAATATGATTATTCACCTTTCCTGGGGCCGTCACAACTGAATGAAGTCACTCAGTATTACGGAATAGCTCACCATGTGTGCGTGGTTGTTGAACCATCGACGGACCACGGCGGCAGTGTGGACACTGGCGTTGTCATGCATAACAGGTACGGCTGTTGCTCCTCGGAACGCATATCTTGGAGAGAGGGCAGACACGCCTATGAACACAAAACAGGTCTGCAACCTTGTAGGAGTTTATTTCTACTTTACAGACAACCGGGCATATCGAGACACTTCTTTGTCAGACATTGTCACACATTATTAGGCCCTGCATGCTCCCTTAATAACAAAGTTATGATGAAACCATGATTTTGAATGTAAAGTGAACGATTTCAAATGTCACCGGTGCCCCAACTCAAACATGGACCTTCCGCCAATGTTTCCACCCAAGCCAATGCTAGACGGTGGTTAGGTTCATGCCACATGAATGCGACAGTCAGTAGTCAAACCTAGGACTCTGAGTTTGTCAATGGAATACGACAGTCCGAGGTCAAACCTTGCGACTGATCTCCGTCAATGGAATACGAGTATTGAAAAACACCTAAGCAGTTATCACATCACTCTGATCGGCTTCCGATTAGTTCGTTCTGAACTGACCTGATTAAATTCTGACCAATAAGCAGTAGATAGTCTGCGGTGTATGAAAGTTATTTACAGCATATTTTGATTGTGTCGTTGCAAGGGATTGCGTCGCCATTGTGTGTATTCCTACCTGATCAAGCTGTATGACTGTCCGCCTCCTCCTCGATCCGATACAAAACACCATTCCCGGATCCATCCATCCAGCCCCAGACGTGCACCGTCACGTG